>JASAMX010035146.1:0-29918 GCA_030248175.1 Microlaimidae sp. YZB2_3 | reverse complement strand
GTGGGTGTTGTTAATGTTTGCTGAGATTGTTGTGATGTTTGGAGATGTTTGTTGTTGATTAGTTGCCGTTGGTTTACATGTTGGTGTATTTGTGTTGAGTACTGTGTGTTTAGAGTTTATGATTATTTCCGCTACTGCTTCCCCTCTACGATCTTTTTTGGGAAAAAACTATAGAGGGAAGTGAGCGTTTATGTCGCCTGTGATGATTGTGTTGTCTTGCTGGGTGAGTTGGAGTATGATGTTAGATTTTAGGTTAGATTATGGTTATACATTATGGAGTTAGATTATACGTTCAAGTCCTGTAGCGCCAAAATTTTATAAAACTTGAAATATCAAAATCTTTTCGCATTTCTTACAAAAACTTGATTTATTCACACTCGTATTTCTGATATTATATTCCTTATAATGTAATAAAACAAAAATATGATAACACTCTAAACTAATCCACGAAAAAACCAACTGTTAAGGTCTCTCCGGACAGTTTGCAATTCACATCGTTCAATTAAAAACTAGCAGAAATACAGAACAAAAATTATTTTTTGCTTACATAAAATCAAATGTATTTTATTATTTATTGTAGTTATAGAGAATTATAATATTTTAAAATATACCAACGACAAATATTCGAGTAAGCGGCAAAAAGTAAGAAACAAAATGCGGTTTAAATATTTACATATAATTTTTTTTTGTTTTGATTCATTGAAAAAATTATAATAAATCCAAAATAAATATTAATAAGTATTAAATAAAAAATGTGGAAATGAAAATATAGTTCACAGTAGGAATCGATCCCTCAAAATTTTGACCTCAAAAATTTGAGCCCTTGGAATTACCGACTGCGCCACACGTCCATCTGCGCAGCTTATCTGAAAGAGGTTTATAAACCCACGGCCATTGATAAATCTAAAATATACACACACAACAGATTAACAACACGAGAGCTATTATTGGAGTTTAAAGATCATAATTGAAATTGAAATATATTATATTTCAATAAAAACATACTATTTGCAGCTTTAAATTTTATCAAATTAAATTAAATCCACGTTTTTTTAATCGTCGCAATTTTGAAAAAATTAACCCTTATTTTTCACGAAAAATCGCATAGTAGGGTAACTGACTTAATTTCGGTCACCTTTTTTTTATATTTTTGTATAAATTTTTTCTGGTTTTTCCAATCGACCCAAAATTTGGTCTAAAAATCAAACGATAACTATTTTTGTTATTCCAGTGCAAAATTTTAAAATTTCTGTTACATTTAAAGATCAGTGGAGGTTTAAAGTTCTTTTTTTTAGTGGCCGAAATTAAGGCGCGAGCCATTAACTTCGGCCACCTAGAAAAAACTGGCTATAACTATTGCCAAACTGAACAATAAAAATATTTAAAGATTGCAAATTTATCCTTAGGTATTGTTCATGGTACATATAACTTAATTTTTCCCGTTTGCAAACTTTAATAGTTATTAGCAAGATTTTAAAAAATTATGTCAAAACCTTAAAAAAAAACAAGTTTTAATAACCTGTATTTTTTGTTGAATTTTTATTTTTGGCTTAAAAAACGCCAAAATAAGTCAAACGAGCAAAAAAAAGCTTTATAAACACGGTAGTATGATGGATGATATTTAAAACAGTAAAAAACGGCATTCTTTCACCTAAATTTTAAGGTGGCCTAAATTAACGGAATCTTAAAATGCGCAGTTAGTTAAACGCGTTGCAAAGTGATTTTGAAGAAAATATCAAAACATAAAAATTAACAACTTTGAGCCTTAAATAGAAAATATTGTAAGGTTATATTGTGCTTCGTTTTAAATTTGATGCAGTTTAAACCCAAAGCAAAAATAAAGAAAATCACAAAAAATTCACTTTTTGTATGAAAATGTTGATAATGCAAAATAACAAAAATAAAAAACTTTTGCAAAAACACTGTATTCAACATTAATCCAGTTACTTTTGAGCTAGTTTTTTTGTGTTCTAAGAATAAGCGAATTTTTTAACAATCTAAAGTAGTGGCCGAAATTAAGGCCTGGCCGAAATTAAGTCAGATACCCTAAACCATAAATACAAAAATATTTCTATTGGTTTTTACGTACGTGAAAAAGGGTAATAGTTCCTCTTTATTGGAAGTATTTTTTAATAAATATTTTTTATGAGCAGTGAATATTTTAAAGGTTTACAAAAAATTTTTTTTGTAAACCGTTGCAATTTGATTTTTAATATCAATTATTTCAACTACTGCCTATAATATAATGAATGTGCACTTTATAATCGTGGTATTTCTGCCTTTTTAACACCCATAAAAATTTTTGATGGAAATCTTTTTGTATTTCGCTAGGTCTCGTATGCCAAAAATCGCAATTTTCCATACTTTAGAAAATTCTCCGGAGAGACCTTAAAGCTTGTTTCTAAAATAGTCCAATATTTTTTTCTCGTTATATTTTTGATAACAGGGCGTTTAAAGCTTTTGCAAGGTTTAACAGCTTTCCTGGCTAAAAAACGGACGCCTTATATCAACTAGATAGCCTAAATTGTTATAGCCTGATAATTCTAAGTTATACAATTGGGTAAGTTTGCGATTCATCGTAATGTTTTTTTTTGTTTCAGAAGAAGATATCCAGGCGGCGCTGTCGTCGTCCAATGAGGAAGCGGCTTTTCCGATCCCTGGCTCTTTGCCAAAAAGCGCCTCATCCTACGTTATGAGCGCCAATAACAGTCTTGACCTGGTCTCTTGCCTTCATTTCCTCCTTGACCTCTACGCTCATTGGCTAAGAGAGGGGTGTCACGCGGTGCCACTCCCCTTGCTCTCGGCTACGGTGGAATCGGTAAGAATAATGACTTGTTCTTTGCTTTACACCCGTCTAATTTGTGTAAATTAGTCAATCTTCGGTGCAGAGATAGATTTTCGGGCTTTAGTTTTTGGAATCTAGGAGCTGCGCTGTATTTTTGTGCTAGTTTACAGAAAAATTAGGAAGTAAATGATTTAATATTATTTTGATTTTCCTAATTTTTTATTAAACTATTTTTTAACTAAAACAGCTTAAGGATATATTTCAAAGTATAATAAACGTTAAATTATTCGTTTAAGACAAAGAGCTCCGAAGCTTCCTCCCATTTAATAGTCGGAGCTTTAGAATATGGTATTTGAAAGTGACAAAATCACTTGTGTAACTGTTAAATAGCCTTCGTAGTGTGAAGTCCATAAATATGAGGCAGAATAAATCAGACCTGTGCACTGCCCCTGGGGTTTTATTGGAGGGCAATTCTAAAATTAGAAAGGCACAAGGGACTTTTTTTATACGAGGGGGCAAGCATGGGAGCAAGAACAAAAAGAAGACAAAAAAAAAACGAAATTTAAGTAAAAATCGGTCTAAACTGGCTTAAAATACATTAAAATAGGCTAAAAACTGCAAACAATTTGGCAATGATAGCATCTTAATAGGTCAAAAATGGCGCCATAATTTTTAGGTACTTTTTTATTTTTGGGCAGGGAGGGGCAATAAAACGGAGGGGGATCAGCCATTAATATTTCAGGGGGGCATTTCCAGACTTGCGCAGATTTTTAATAAATCAAGTTGTTTTTTCATTTTTATATTTTTGGCTTGAACTTGTAATATCTAAGCGAAGTACACATAAGTGACTGACGTGCTGCGTTAGACTATCACCCGCTGGTTTTTCATTATAACTCGTAATTATAGGGCGTCACATTTTTGAAACATTATCATAACGGGAGTTGAAAATAGTATAATTATCCCGTCAGTTTTTTCATTATAATTCGTATTTATAAGGCGTCACATTTTTGAAATATTATCACAACAGAAGTTGGTAGAATAGTATAATTAACCCGCCATTTTTTCATCATTTATAAGGCGTCACATTTTTTAAACATTTGAAACGGGGGCATTAGTAAAATGGTATAAGTAACACTGTTCGTTCGTTCCAGCTGGTAATGCTGTCGGACCTGTTCACGGAGAAAGGGCAGTACGAGTGGCTGCGGGAGAAGCTGAAGACGGTTCAGACGGCTAGATCCGCCGAAGACGAACTTCTCCTCCAGGATCTCAGCTTCGGACTGCTCAAAAGTGCCGCTGTCCTAGGTAGGTAACCAATCAGAACGCAGCTCCAAGTGGGCTTCACCTTTAACCAATCAGAGTTTACCTTTCATTGTTCGGAGCCGATTAGAGTCGCGAAACCAAATGAACTTTTTTAGGATCTCAACTTCTAATTGCTCAAAAGCAATACTAGGTAGGTAGTCAATCAGAATGCAGCTCCAGGTGGGCTTCAACCAATCAGATTTTTTCGTTTACTTTTCCCTCCCATCTACTTATTATTTTTTAACCTATTCTTCTCTTAGGATCTCAGCTCCGGATTGGTCATAAAAGCTATTAAACCAACGAAATATTTTTAATTCCAGCCCATCAATCATGAGTCAATATTTTGTTTTTTTTTATATTAATTATAAGGTAAATGCATCATCATGTTAATTATTTTTACAGGTATTGTGGACGATAGCGAAGGCCAAAAAGAAATGACCACTTTAGTCGAAACGGGTCTTTCAAGTCCTCAGCTTTCTGCTCGCCTCCATACCTTACACGGGGTTAGTTGATTATCTGTTTTATTGTTTATTAATCAGTGGTGTGGATTTGTTTTAAGATTGTGGTGATTTTAAGATGTTTTAAGATGGTAGTTTTAAGATTTCAAAAATGTGACGCCTTATAAATACGAATTATAATGAAAAAACTTGCGAAAAAATCATACTCCTATACATCACAAGCAACATACCAAACACAACATACCAACACGGCTTCAAAAACAACACTCCACATATACAGCATTACAAACACTTTACACTCACATAGCAGCAGGTTTCAACAAACCAAAACCACCACCGCACAGTCGTCGTAGCACTGGACATGTCCAAAGCATTCCACACAGTCAATCACCACACACTCATACACAAACTCGCACAAACACAAGTACCAACAACAATAACAAAATTCATAAAGAATTACATCAAAGGCCGCAAAGCATACACCACATACAACAATCACAAATCAAAACAAAAACTCATAAAAACAGGAGTCCCACAAGGCTCCTGTCTATCACCCACACTATTTCTTGTTCACTAAACTTGTTTCTTGTTTTTATGATTTTATATTGATCTTTATATAAAAATAAAAATTTGAAAAAAATTGCATTTAAAATTAAAAAAATTAAAATTAAAACCAATTAAAATACGTAAAATGTTATCTTGGATTATTTGAGCAATACATTTATGTGATTCTCTTGGTTCAGATTTCCGTGTTGCTATTGTATTGTGATGTGTATTTTACAAGATAAAAATCTTACAGTCACAAACGATAATATCAGCGTTTGGGTAATTTTCTTCAGCGACAAGCAAGTTGACATTGTTTTTGTATTCCATTTTACCAACATAATATTGATACTCAATAGGAACAAAAAATCCATTGCATTTGTCGCTCAATTCCAGCAAAGTGGGATTTTGTCCATTTTTTAGTGTAACAACTGTGTATATTTCCTCTCCTGGACCTATGGGTGTCGATGGTTGTTGCTATAAAATGTAAAATTAATTGTAAAAATTTGAAAATTAAATTTTCAAACTAATAAATAATTATTTGTTAACAAACTTACATTTTTAGTAATATTAGGTACGCAGTAACATAATAATGCATAGTAAAGTTTACCATAGATGCAAAGAAATCTCAGATTTTAACTTTAAATTTTTCTAATAAAATTTTTTAAAGTTAAAAATTAATATTCGTTAAATGCACTAAATTTTGGCTGATAGATCTTATTCATAAGTTATTTAAAATTAAACTAATAATTATTTGCTTAACCCAATTAAAATTTTCAAGTTTTCAACTTTTATTTTTTCGGGTTTTTTGTATGTTGCAAACGGTACGGGGTCTTTAGAGCCGTAAATAGGGAACTTGGAGCCGCCAAAAAAAATTTTTATCTTTTTTTAAGCTTTGCTTAGGCTTAGGAATAGGTTTCAGCGATGTTTATTTTTGGCTCCAAGTTCCCTTGGCTCCATCGACCCTAAACCGCTGCAAACATTATTACTTGAACTATGGCTTTTTTAAAAAACAAATTAGTTTTTTTATAAAATTTGTTTACCCGTAAATTTTTCCCGCGTATTGTAATTTCAACAGTACTCCAACATTTCATCAGTAATTATTACTTTTTTATTTTAATTATCTAATTTTTTTGTTGTTTAGTTTTGGCAGGAATATATAACACAAGAGAATGTCCGACTGTACACTAAATTTTTGATCAAAATTTTGCGAGAAAAGTCGCACTTTCAAATTCGTGTGCGACTTTTCTCGCCAAAATCCACCATTTTCTGCTTAGTTTTTCCGCGCTGTGATTTTTAACACAGTGTTAGTTTTCTCGCAGTGGGGACTGCGACTTGTTTTGCACTATATTCTGCTTTAGTCGCACTGCGTTTATTTTCGCACTGCGAGTCTGGCTGCATAAATGAATAAAAGTCGTTTTTTTACGTTAAGATGTCAAAACTTTTTAGTTTTAATGAAATAAACTAAATTTCCAACGTTTTAAATTTAAATAAAGCTAGATTTGAAGTGTTTTACTCCATTGAAAATAACTACCGGCGTCTGTATTTTTTTTGTTGTGCAGCCAGTCTCGCAGTGCGAAAATAATTGCAGTGCGACTAAAGCAGTATAGAGTGCAAAAGAAGTCGCAGTCCGCACTGCGAGAAAACTAACACTTTCTTAAAAATCGCAGCGCGGGAAAACTAGCAGAAAATGGCGGATTTTTGCGAGAAAAGTCGCACATGAATTCGAAAGTGCGACTTTTCTCGCAAAATTTTGGTCAAAAATTTATTGTACAGTCGGACATTCTCTTGTCTTATATATTCTTGATTTTGGTAAACGTACTGAAATCCGCGATAGCTTTTTTATATGTTTTGTGATTTATTTTTTTAAAAAATAAATTCATATTCCTAAAAGCAATGGCACTAAGTTTCACCGCAAGTGACTCAAGTATATTGTTTATATTCTGAAAAGCAAAACATTTGTTATAACTTTTCAATTTGTTAAACAGTTTTCAATAAAACCAAACCATATCAATGGAATATCCGGAATCGGCTGGTAATACTTCGATTCCATGAACCACAGCTTCTGATTTTCCATGATTAAACATACGAATTGTAGTTGTGATTCCTTCCGGACCAATGTTACTTGCATATATTACAGACGGTGCAATCGACAACGCGGCAAATGGTGGCTGCAAATTTGTGATTTATTATTATATTTAAACTAAACTAAACTAACAAAACTATTATAATTAATTAATAATTTTAACTATTAATTTAATTTTTAACTATTTAATTATTATATTTAACATTTATATAAAGACAGAGGCATTTATCTTGGTCTCAACGTCTTGAAACGTTTGGTTTTTAATTTAATTTTTAAGCAACAACTTTCTTATTTTGGGCTCCAAGTTTCAGCTCTAAGTTTTCTCGACTTAATAATTTCCGACTTTGTTTGGTTATTGTTAAGAACCAATAATTCGTTTAAAACCTTTTTGATATTTAATTTTTTATCTTAACAATTGAGTTTCATTATAGTCATAGGTGGGAAGGGGGGTTATTACACCCATAGATGAACACGGTCAAAAAGCTAGGGGAGGGGTGTTTACCCCAGGTAAATGACATTTCAAAATCTTGGGGGGGGGTAAACCCCCCTAGTTTTCTAAAGGGGGGTCGACCTGGGGTGTAAGATTTTGAAATCTACAGGGAGTCAGGTCCCAGGTGGGGTCTAATTTCCGAAGCAAAATACTTTTAAACCATTAAAGGTTTTATAATAGTTTTTTATAAGATAGTACTACATTTTATTAAATAAAAAACATAATGAGGTATAATAAGGGTGTAAAAACATGAATTTATGTTAAAAATTCACGTTTTTGGAAGAAAATTAGTATAAAAAAAGTACTTAAAATTTTCTCAAGAGGGGGGGTCAGATTTCAAAATCTAGAGGGGGCTTAGGAGCATACATGGACAAGTTGGTCCGGAATGGGGGGTTAAACCCCAAATTAGGGGGGTTAAAATCCAAAAAAACACAAAATACCCGTATCTTTTTTTCTGGAGTGCATTTTACCCATATCGTTTTTTCAGTTTTGAAGAAAAAATAGGTAAAAAAAAGCTAATTTTAGGCCAAAAAGCCCTTTTTATTGCATTTTTGAAATTTTTACTGTTTAAAACATTCATTTTAATCTCAAAACTTAAGTTTGGAGGCAGTTAGAAGTCATTTTAAAGACATTTTATTTCTTCATATTCTAAAATAGAGGGTTAACCTTTTCTCCCCCCACCCACTTCTGAGTGGGGGGTTAAACCCCCTTGTCAGAATTTGGGGGGGGTTAACCTCCCCCCAATCCCCCAACCTGTGCCCATGTATGGTCAGGGGTAAAAAATTCGAAAATTTGGGGTGAAGGGGACCCCTTGGATTTTTTTAGGGGGGAGGCCCAAAATTTTTGGGCTAGGGGTGGACCCCACCCTACCCCCCTTGTTCATCTATGGTTACACCCCAAAAAATTCCGATTATAGCCGACAACCATATATGGGCACTGGGGGATTGGGGGGGGTTAACCCCCATATTCTGAGAAGGGTAGTTTAACCTTCCCCCCACTCAGAAGTGGGAAGGAGAAAGAAAAGGTAAACCTCTCAATTTTGGAAAAATAAAGAAAAAAGTCTTTAAAATCACTTCTAATTGCTTCCAAGGTTAAGTTTTGAGGTCAAAATGAATGTTTTAAACAGTAAAAAGCTCCAAAATGCAATAAAAAGGGCTTTTTGACCTAAAATTAGCGTTTTTTACTTATTTTTTCTTTAAAATCGAAAAACGATATGGGTATTTTGCGTTTCTCGGATATTAACCTCCCCTAATTTGGGGTTTAACCCCCCACTCCAAACCAACTTGCCCATGTATGCCGACAACCCCCTAAAATTTGGGGGTACCCCGGACACCCGTCTAAAATTTGGGGCTTCCCAGTATAGGTAAGTGAACAAAAAAACACTTTTTGGCACCCCCTCAAAAAAAAATTTATTATAGCCTTTAGCTTATTCAAAATAAGTCTATAGGTTTTTTGGGGCGCTTTTTCAGCTTCTGATAACCATTTTTTTTCATAAATATATCCTATTAAATGATAAAATTAGAAAAAAGGGTGTTTTTTTGGTTAATTTTTGCAAAAAAAAATTTTTTTCCCAAAAAAATACTTCGAAAGTTGGCTCTAAAACACTTAATTATTAAGCTATTTGAATAAAAACAACATTTTCAAGCTCTCCAAACGTTTTTCTACCTATATAACCACTTTAAGTTTCATAGTTTTTTGATAACACATAGAAAAAAGTTTGAAAAAAAAGTTTTTTTGTCTCAAAATTGAAGAAAAAAAATTAGTGATAATTTAAAATTTTAAACCTTTTTCCTGTTTTTTTTTAGAGTGAAAATTTCAGTTTTAATAGATTCTACACAACTTTTTACCCCAGAAAAGTTATTATTTGCTATAAATTTAGATTTATTAAAATTTTTACATAGAGAAAAAAAAGTTCAAAAAATATCATTTTCACTTGTTTGTGTATAATTGTAATTTTTTTCAATTTTAGAGCTACAAAAACTATGTTTATTAAATCTACGCATTTTTTTACCCCAGAAAAGCAGTTTGTAAAATATTTTTCTTTCACAGTTTAATGATTTTATGAAAATTTTAATCTTTTGACATATGTCAGCATCTTTTAATCTCAGCAGGAAAACATGAATTTTGAAATTCTAATACAAAAACAGAACATTTTCATGGCTGAGGCTCTGTTTTTGAACTCGGGATTATTTTTAACAAAGCCGCACAAACATTTAAGTAAATAAAAACAGTGATGAAATAATATTTTTTTTTAATTTTTAAATTTTTTTTTGTTTTTTTACTTTTTTGTCTCAATAATAAATTTTAAATTTTTGTAAAATGCCCCATTATGACAAGTAATTTATTTTAAATGCCGTTTTTTTATGTTTTTGAAGTTAAAACACGCTTTTAGAAGTTGTTATAAATTTTAAGTGATTTTCATGCTGTTTTTTTTTTTTTGTAAAAAGCACTCAAATTTTTTCACATCGTTTTTCCAAAAAAAGAAACACCCTATTATAAAAATTGGTGCGACCATAGGTCACCGATGGCGGGGTGGTAGGGGGGGTGGCACCCCCCCAAGACCTCAGACCGGACACCCCCCTAAGGCCCTTCCCCAGACCACCCAAACCCCCCTCTATAAAGACCAAAAAACCCCCTAACACCCCCCTAAAGACTTGAGTTGATAAAAAAACCTCCCCTAACACCCCCCTAGAGGTCAAAAACCAAAACACCCCGGGGTGTGGACCCCCCTAGCCGTCGGAGGTCGGTGACCTATAGGTGCGACCAGCTTAAAAACCAAGGTTTCCACCATGGCCGTAGCCAGGGTTTGAATTGAGGGAGGGAGTTTTCGGAAAGGTGTTCAGATGAGCCCACAAAGGGGTGGGGGCGGGAGGGAGCCCCCAGAAATGGGGGGTCTGGAAGGCGAGAGCCCCCAGCGGTGTCACAGGACAGAGCCCGTTGTCAGGGGGGTCCGGTGGCAAAGTTCCTCGAGGTAGGAATTTTTTAATTTTAAGCTCTAAAAAGGCACCGGGAAACCTAAATGTAAGTGCAGAATCCTAATTTATTTTCTAATTTTTTTTTAATAAATACAATAATAAAAGTTATAATTAAAGAGTTTTTAGACATTAATACCATTTTACTTTACTTTACTAAAAGAATCCTTACTTCCTGTTCTTTGATACTGCCACTGTTATGCAAATATTTTTAAACAAAATAAAAATAAAAGTATTTTTATACTTACTGCATTAATGTTTTGAATTATGAATATCATAAAAGGTTTATGATTTTAAATTACTCGTATTTTATGTATTTTAGATAGCTTTAATACATTGCAGAGTGATTATGAAAAAATATGTTTTTTCTTCTTAATTTAAAACAAAAACAAATTTAAGAAAAAAATACATGGGCACGGGGGGAGGGTTGAGAAGGGGGATTTAACCCCCCCCCCCCACTCAGAAGTGGGGAGGCAGAATGGGTTAACCCCCCAAATTTTGGAAAAATGAAGAAAAAAATTGTGTTTTAAAATGACTTCTAACTGCCTCCAAACTTAAGTTTTGAGGTCAAAATGATTGTGTTAAATATTTAAAAGCTTAAAAATGCAATAAAAGGGCTTTTTGACCTAAAATTAGCGTTTTTTACCTATTTTTTCTTTAAAATCGAAAAACGATATGGGTAAAATTTACTTCAAAAAAAAACAATTTAGGTTTTTTGCCTTTTTCGGATTTTAACCCCCCTAATTTTGGGGGTTTTAACCATACATGGGCAAGTTGGTCCGGAGTGGGGGGGGGTTAAACCCCAAATTAGGGGGGGGGGGTTAAAATCCGAGTAACGCAAAATACCCATATCGTTTTTTTTCTGGAGTGCATTTTACCCATATCGTTTTTCGATTTTGAAGGAAAAATAGGTAAAAAACGCTAATTTAAGGTCAAAAATCCCTTTCTATTGCATTTTTGAGCTTTTTATTGCTTAAAACATTCATTTGGACCTCAAAACTTAAGTTTGGAGGCAGTTAGAAGTCATTTTAAAGACATTTTTTTTCTTCATTTTTCCAAAATTGGGGGGGGGGTTAACTTTTTCTCCCCCCCCCCCACTTCTGAGTGGGGGGGGGGTTAAACCCCACTTCTCAGAATTTGGGGGGGGGGTTAACCCCCCCCCAACCCCCCCCCCGTGCCCATGTATGGTTTTAACCCCCAAATCTAGTTTAATTCCCCCCATTCCGGGCCAACTTGCCCATGTATGGGGTTGGGTGTCAAAATTTTTTTGCGGGAGGGGCTAGATTTTTTTCTAGGGGGAAGTCCGAAATTTTGAGGCTAGGGGGGTGGACCCCACCGTACCCCTTCCTATGATTATGTATGGGCTGACCCCCTCTCTCCCCACTCCTGACCAATTTAGAATTTTCAATTTTTTATTTACTGTCAAAAACATTTTTTAGTTTTTTAGTTAAAAGTTAAAGGGTTTCTTATAATTAAAACAGTGTTTAAATACACTTTTTAGGCCTAAATATGCTGTTTTAGTATATAAAATTAAATATTAGACCTAAAAACACCTTAATTATTGATTTAAAAAAAACTTTGTTAAAAAATTGGGCTCCGCTGATTTCACCTCCCTAAATTATAATCTCGCACCCAGGGTCGACCCCCTCTAAAAAGCCATGGGGGTGCCGGACCGGACCCCCCTAGCGGACCTGATCAAAAACATCTATGACTGGGACCCCCTAAAATTTAGGGGGGGCTGTCTGGGTTACCCCCAAATTTAGGGAAATGACAACAAGTTTTGAAATTTTTTTAATGGGGAGGGTATAACCCCCCAACCCATTCCAGCTATTTTCTTTCCCAACCCCTTCTTTCCTCTTGGTGGGATAGTTTTTCCAGGGGGAAAAACTATCCCAGCTTTTTACCTGGATAGTCTTTTGGGGGGAAAAAAGAAAGGGGGAAAAGAAATCCCGCTACACCGGCCACCCCTCTCCTTGATGTTTCACACCGCCCCAAGCGCCAAGCCCCACATCAAAACCAAAAATATAAAATGTGCTTGTAGCCATAGTTGGGGAGGGGATTATACCCCCCAAAAATCCCGATTATAGCCGACACCCCCCCCAAAAAAAATTGGGGTACCCCAGACACCCCCTAAAATTTGGGGATCCTAGTCATAGGTGAGAACGGTCGGGGAAGCTAGGGGGGTGGTTACCCGGGGTAAATCAAATTTTAAATTCTAGAAGGGGGTCCCAGGGGGTCCGGACCTCCCCTAGCTTTTCCCCTAGAATATGTGATGAAAATTCACGTTTTTGGAAGAAAATTTAGTATAAAAAGGTACCTAAAATTTTCCCGAGGGGGGGTCAGATTTCAAAATCTAGAGGGGGGTCAGGGGTAGGGGGCTAGGGGGGGTGGACTAGGCTAGGGGGGGGACCCCACCCTGCCCCCCCCTTTCTCACCTATGGTCCTAGTACTAAAAACGCTAAAAATGGGGTATTTGAGGTATACCCCAAAAAAATTTTGTGGACACCCCACCTCTCAAATTTCAGGGGTCGGGTATACCCCCTCAAAATCAGGGAGGCTGCCCACCTCTATGCTTGTAGCCAAAGTGAGTTCTTACTTGTCGTGTCATATTACATTTCGATTGTGTCTTCATGATTGTGGGGTTTTATAAAGAAAAAAATCCCAACATAAAAGAGAAGCCTTTACCAAAAATATGTTTTTATCATAATTTTAAATATCACGTTTTTTTTTCATTAAAATTTAAAGGCTTAATTTTTTTTTAAGGCTTAAATTTTTTTTTGTTAAAAAAATTAAGGCTGAATTTTTTTTTTTTTTAAATTTAAAGGCTTAATTTTTTTTCAGATGAAAAAAAATTTAAAGGCTTAGTTTTTTTTCACTTGCAAAACACGGTACCTATAACTTGTTTTTTTTAATGATTTGAAAAGAAAATACCAGGGACGTAACCAGGGAAGGGGGAGAGCGGAAGGGGCGGCCGCACCTTCCCGAAACGGTCGGACAGGGGGGGATAAGGATAGTGGTTGATTGGGGGGATTTCCGCACCCCCCAAAAAAAATGGTCACCAGATTGTAAAATTTGGTGGTTTTTGGTGGCTAAAAATTCAAAATTTTCTAGCGACTCGCAATTCGCTAGGCGCCAAACTATAAAATAGTTTTGGTACACAATTGACCCCCAAAAGCAAAAAAATTCCCGTTTTGCTTCGCTCAGCGGTCAAGTTCCATAATATGCATATATATTCCTCGCTATTTATCTTGCGTAATGTTATTGACAAAAGTACAATAGTTTTAATAAACAATAAGTACCTAATATACACATCAAGCAAAGCAAACAATCATATTTGGTTGATTTGATTTGTGTACCCTTCTCCCCTGCCCACCTATGCTAACAAATCACCAAACTATCATCAAAAAACATTCAGATATCTTGTTTTTCTTCTCATTATTAAACAACAAAAATTGAAAATTTTAATGTTGGCACTTGGTATTATAAGGTGCTCTGATCCAGGACTAAAACGCTTAAATGGACTTTTTAGAAATACCCAACTCATAATTTGAGAAGGCTGTGTATCCATGGTACTCTTTAGTGATGTTTTCTGGAGCTCCAGCCATAGATGAACAGGGTCACCGAAGCTAGGAGGGTCTTTACCATAGTTGAACAAGGGGAGGGGGGGGTAGGGTGGGGTCCACCCCCCTAGCTTCCAAATTTTGGGGGCCCCCTAGAAAAAAATCCAGGGCCCCCCCAAATTTTCAAATTTTTTACCCCTGACCCCCTCTAGATTTCGAAATCTGACCCCCCCTCCCTTCTCAAGAAAATTTTAAGTACTTTTTTTATACTAAATTTTCTTCCAAAAACATGAATTTTTAACACAAATTGATGTTTTTACACAGTTTTTGTACCTGAATATTGCTCTTTATTCAATAAAATGTAGTATTATTTTAAAAAAACTATTGTTAAATTTTTAATGGTTTAAAAGTATTTTGCTTTGGAAATTGGACCCCACCTGACCCCCCTCTAGGTTTCAAAATCCTCCACCCCAGGTCGAGCCGAAAAAACTGATGACTCTGTCCGGAGACATCCATCCAAACCCGGGCCCCATGGAGACGCAATATTTTTGTGGCAGAGCGGCTTCCATGCAGCAACACTGCCCAGATCCAGCAATGGAAATGGTCAACAGCTCTACCTCTTTCCAGTCAACTTGGACGATTTCCTGTCAACTTGGCCACTGCTTACTGCCAATGCGATATTTCACTTTCTTTTTCCATAATCGATGGCCAAAATGGCTGCCGAAAAAACTGATGACTCTGTCTGGAGACATCCATCCAAACCCCGGCCCCATCAAGATGCAATATTTTTGTGCAAACTGTAATAAAACTGTTAATAGAAACAGCGTCCAATGCACCAAATGTAACAATTGGGTGCATCTAAAATGCAGCAACCTACAAAGCCTAAAACATTACAACCAAAATTTTTCTTGCAACAACTGCACGCTCTCTACACATTACAATACAAACTCCAAAAACTCTACCTTAAATATTTTGCAATTTAACGCAAACGGAATCTCCAACAAATTACAAGAACTAACAAACTTTTTCATAAATCACAACATTCACATAGCCGCCATCCAGGAAACAAAACTCTCACCAAAATCTAAAGATCCACAAATTCCCAACTACTCAACTATCAGGAAAGACAGAAATTCCAACGGTGGTCTACTCTATTTTGTACACCATTTGATCAACTACAAAATAAACTTGGACACTCAACAGAAGGACCCGCATGCCGAAATGCATGGCATCCACATTCTCTTCAACAATACTGACCTCTCAATCACCAACCTATACATTCCACCTTCCAGCTTCTGCACCACTAATTACCAGCCAAATATAGCCAATCTACTAAACAATCAGGATAGCATCATTCTTGGAGATATCAATGCACACCATGAACTCTGGCACTCAAGCCTGACAGACGCCAGAGACGACTACATTGCAAACATCATCAACAACTCTAACATGGCATCTCTAAACACAAACACACCAACACGCATCCCTTCAAATGGTAATCCAACATCGCCAGATGTCTCCCTTATCTCAGACTCACTTCTCACCTCTTCGGACTGAAAAACGGTTACCACATTGAGTTCTGATCACCTCCCAATCATTGTCAGCCTTCAAACCAATCAACAATAGGACCCAAAACCAGAAAAACTTTTACCAACCTCAACAAAGCCAATTGGACCAACTACAAAAACAAAATAGAAACTAAATTACTTAACATCCCAGCTCCTACAGAAATCAAAAAAGATTAAAAAACGTTTAGAAATATATTAATCAAAGCTTCCTCACACAACATACCAGCCAGTTGTCACAACAATTTTCAAGCCAACCTTACTCCAGAAACCATAAAGCTTATCAATGAAAGAGACAATCTACGCAAAACTAACCCACTTTCACACCAAATACAAGAGCTCAACCAAAAAATCCACATCCAAATCTGCACCAACGCTGCCAAAAAACGGCATTCATATCTGGACACCTTCAGCCATAAAACCAATTCCTCTAAACTTTGGAAAACCATAGAATCACTAGATAACAAACAGCCACTCACCCCAAATTGCACAATAAACTTCAATGGAAACTTAATAAACGACCCTCAACCATAGGTGTTCTGGGGGGGGGGACAGAGGGGTGCACCCCCCCCTAGAGCCAAAATTTTGGACCCCCCCTAGAAAAAATTCAGGGGGGCCCCCCCTCCCCTCCAAAGCTCGAGAGCGGTCCGGCCTGACCCCCCCCCTAGCGAGGCTGACCCTCCTCCCCCCCCCCCTGCTGACCAACTTGGAAGTATATTTTTTTATTTACTGTCAAAAACACGGGTTTTTAGTTAAAAACAGTGTTTAAATACACTTTTTAGGCCTAAATAGGCTGTTTTAATACATAAAATTCAATATTAGACCTAAAAACACTTAAATTATTGAGTTAAAAAAATTTTGCTAAAAAAATTAGACCCCCCCTGACCCCCCCCCCCCTAAATTTGAAATCTTGCACCCGTGGTCGACCCCCCCCCTAAAAAGCCAGGGGGGTCCGGACCCCCCTGGACCCCCCCTAAAAAATTTTGGCCTTCCACCCGGGGGTGGACCCCCCCTAGCGGACCCGATCAAAAACACCTATGCCCTCAACTATTAGCAAACAACTTCAACAAACAATTTACTTCAAACAAACCTTTCAAAACACCTAAAGAAAATTGAAAATTAATTAGAAGCATTAAAAAATCAAACAAGAACCTAAAACTTTCACAACCATAGAAGTAGAAAATGCCATAAAATCATCAAACAACTCCAAAGCTTTCGGTCCTGACAACCTAACCATTTTCCACCTTAAAAACCTTGGTTCTCTTGGCATTCAATATCTAACTGATCTGTTTAACCTATTACTAAAAATAAATAGCGTACCTTAAATCTGGAAAACTGCAACCATAAAACCACTCAACAAACCCGGAAAGGATCTCCTCATCTCTACCTTGTACAGACCAATCTCACTTCTCTGCCCAGCAATAAAAGTTTTTGAAAAATAATCCAACCGATCCTTCTCCAACATCTACAACCCCATCCAGATCAGCAGACGTGTGCACTGCCCCCCCCCCCCCCGGGGGTAAAACGGGGGGGGGGGGGGGGCACGGGGGGGGGCAACTTTTTGAAACGGGGGGGGGGGGGGCAAAAAAACGGGGGGGGCAAGCAGGTTGGAAAGAAAAAAAAGAGAAAAAAAGGAGAAAAAAAAGAGAAAAAAAAGAAGGGAAAAGGGAAAAAAGGGACAAAAAAAGCGGAAAAAAGGTAAAAATAGGTCTAAAATGGCTTAAAATACATTGAAATAGGCTAAAAACTGCAAAAAATTCGCGATGATGGCGTCATCATAGGTCAAAAATGGCGTCATATTTTTAGGGTACTTTTTCATTTTTTGGCGGGGGGGGGGGGCAATAAAACGGGGGCCGGGGGGCATTTTCAGACCGTGCACAGGTCTGTACTCACACATTTTTGCATAAAGTTGTAAAGAGGGCAGCGCTTAGGGTTTATAAAACTGTGCATTAAAAATAAAAATTAAAAATGGTAAACAATTTTTCTTTTGATATTTTAGGACATCAGAATTGAAAATGGATGGAATCCCAGTGTTATTTATTCCAGGAAATGCCGGTAGCTACAGGCAAGGTACAAAATTAAAAATTTCAGTAAATTAATTAATGTGCAATAATTTTAAAAAAATAATATTATCTGGTACTGAATGAATACGTATTATAAATACCTTGTTCTTTTTGTTTATTTTTAATTAATATGTTAATTTGTAATAATATATTGATTGATATTGTCCTCTGTTTGTTAATTTTTTATAAACATAATAAAATTTAGGAATGTGCGTGTGCCCAACATCCGCACCCGGATCTGTGGATTTTTAAACTCACATCCGCGGATTTTTTTGTTTGTTTTTGTTTTTATAGTTACGTATTACCAAATTTTTTATAGATGGTTTCTCTCCACACCCCTCTAAACTAAAGTTATAAAGTTTAAATGAAATTTTAGACATATCAAATTCAAAAATAATATAAAACTTTTTTACCCAAAACGTTTTTTTACCGATTTTTTTGTAGATAATTTCTCTCCACACCCCCTCCCCTAAACTAAAGTTATAAGGTTTAAATGAATGTTTATGACATAACAAGTTTAAAAATGATATAAAACTCTTTTTAACCAAAACGTTTTTTTACCTATTTTTACTTTACGTTTAAAAAACAATTCGAGTAAAATTTAAAATGCACTCTAAAAATAAAGACGATTATATAGTAAAGATGATCTTTAAAAATAAAATTTGGATTTATTTCTTTAAAACTCCGCGTCCGCGGATGTCAAAAATGACATCTGAGCAGATCTCGGATAAAATAATTTAAAGGGAATTAGTAGTGATGGGCAGTTCCGGTTCCGGATGTTCCGGGAAAAATTTGGAATTCCGGTCGATTAAGCTCTAATAGAATAAATATTGTGCGATCAGACGTTTTAAAATATACTTTTGAAGTCCAAAACGAACAGTAATGTTTATTTAGTTCGTTCACTTGGTTCAGTCTCTTTAACTAAAAGCAGCATTAAATTGGGTTTGCCCCACTTCAATTATTTCTCAATTGATTTCGACGAGGTTTGCGTTTTATTATTTTTGTTTTATTTGTAGTTTTATTATTTTATTAAATTATTCTGGCAGTTAGTTAATTAACGTTTTATTTTCTGCATGGAACTTTAGCATTATAACAATAACCATACTAATATTTGTTCGATTTCGTGATTTTTAAACATTTTTTTGTTTATTAAACGACGATTATCGTAAATAAAATAAATCGACAGTAAACGTATCTTTAAGCTTTAATAAGAAACCGAAGTATCTAAAAGATTCATTTTCTAATTTTTTGTTGAATTTTAACAACCAAACCAGTCGATTAGTAAATAATTATAGTTAGTTACCTATAGGTATATGTTGGCAGCCTTCCGGATTTGGGGGGGATACGTATATCGTGGCTGCTATGACAAAAGTAGTCCAATGACTATTTTTTCAAAATACATTTTTCTACAGAAAAATAATATACCTTTTGACCTAGGGCACAATCTGGCAAAAACAGACTGAACTCTGAACAAAAAACACTTCTATCTCAAGTTATTGGAATGTGTCATAAATAGTCCACTTTTTGGTTAACAGTCAGAAATAGTCGAATCGTTTGGATGGACTATAAATGAACACTTGAAAAAAATAGTCCAAACGAAAAGACTGTTTTTGTTGATGTACCTAAATAGACTTGGACTATTTTTAACTTTCTATTTTTAGCTGTTTTTATGTATTTAAATACTAAATTTAAGTAACATGACACCTAATTGAGTTTATTGCTAAATTTAAAAGCTTAGTCTACAATTTTGACAGCAATATTTTGAAAATTCAAAGGTTAACTACCCCACTATTTATTTTATACAAAATTCAATACAAAAAACAAATTTTAGAAGGAAGTACTTAAACTTATTAGTTGAAAACACAAAAACAACAAACAAATTTAATATTGCAAAATGTAACGTAAAATCTTTTCTTTTTTTTCATTTTAACAGTAAGAAAAAATGCTTCTAAAAAGTTTTTATCCAAAAATATTTTTTACTATAATATAAAGCAGTGTTAATTTGATTCAAAACCAAGATTTTGCTAGTAAAAGTCACTAATTTTTAGTTCACTGCGGTACTTAAATTTTAGCGAAGTTTTATCAAATCACAATTACCTTACTTTTAAATTTGAAAACTATCCAAACATGATTTTATAGTTCAGTGAATATGCAATCAATTTGGAGCATATTAGAATTTGTAAATAATTTTGAAATTTTCCAAGTCGTTTTTTTAGGATTTTCAATTAGCTTAGCAGGGTTGTCAGAAAAAATTTTAAGGGAGAATAAGAGATCCCATAGAAAGACCCTGCGAGATTTGAAAATTTTTGTTTGTGTATTTTTGGTGTGATGATAAAAAAATATACTTGTATCCAATTGTACCTTATGTCAACATTTTAAACCGTAGTGTAGTGACTTAATTCTTAACCAGCGTACACTCTCACCATTAACATTCTTGTTTTTTTTTATCAGTTTTTCACAAATTTTATTTTTGAATCTATAAAGTCGTTAAAATCCATTTAGTTTAAAATAAAAATTCAAGTTTAACTGCTTAAATAAATAACATTTCTCCGTTTTTTATGCTAAATACTTCTGCTGATTTTTCTATAGACACCTTGCACTGGAACTCGGTTTATACATGAAGTATGCAATATACATAAGCGTCACCATAATGGATAATTACCGTACTCCTACTTATCTTTTGTAGTATGCAGATCAGATCAACCGATCGAAATTTCGCGCGCTTTCCATCGGTTGATCTGCATACTACGAAAAGATAAGTAGGAGATACGGTAATTTCGCGCGCTTTCTATCGGTTGCTCTGCATACTACGAAAAGATAAGTAGGAGTACGGTAATTATCCATTATGGTGACACTTATGTATATTGCATACTTCATGTATAAACTGCGTTTCAGTGCAAGGTGCCTATAAGTGAATGCATATTATTGCATTCTATCTGTTTATGATCAGATTCCAAATAATTTAGCGTTTTTATCTCAAATAAAAAAAAATGGTGTCATTGTGTTCAAACACGTGTATCGTGTATGCGTGTACCAGGCAAAACAGAAATCAACACTTAGCTGCTCTGGATGGTAATTGCAGTTCAGTGCAGCAGTTTTGGTCAAAGAAAAGCATTACATTCCATTTGGTTAAGACCTGGTCTTCAATTGAGCATGATTTTATGAAAACTTTTGCATTCAAGTTAATAACAGAGCAGCTAAGTCGTTAACAGGCACGGTCGTATACAAGTATCATCACAACAAAGAATACACAAACAAATTTACAACCCTCTCAGAGGCCTAGAAGACCTTCCTGCAAGATTGTTTCTGACAACTTTGCAAGTTGGAAATGCTATAATAAAAAACGTTCTGTTGTCAATATGCAGCCTCAGTAAAACCAATTCTAAACAATTTAAACTAAGCTGAACGGTTAATCGCTTACTTACATGAGTATTGGAATTAAAGCCCCCCCCCCGGGCACGCTACTCACTGTGCCCACCTATGGTTAAAGGGTTAATTTAATTTAAGAAATTAAATTAAAGTTTTTGATTAGTAATATTAAAAAAACGGGTCCGTATAAAAACCCCATGGACGAATTCCCCATAGACCGAAATCCCCATAAACGTTAGAAAATCCCCATAAAGTGTGATAGTAAGTGATATAGTAAGGTGATGTAAATTCCCCATAAATATAATGCGTTTGAAATATTTCCTTTAAATTTTGACACTTGGAAAATACAACAAAATTTTATCATGATAAAATTTAGCTTGATTTTAAGGCTTTGCTTAGGCTTAGGAAAAAATAAAAACATTTTTAATGCTTTATGATTAAAACTTGTTTTTTTTTTAACACTTTTTAGTTTGCAAACGCATTTCTGATTGTTATGGGGAATTTGCACTACGTTATGGGAAATTTGGCCATGGGGATTTTACACTACTTTTATGGGGATTTAGCACGTCACCTAAAAAACAAAATGCAAAAAGAAAGAAATTTAGGAGTTATCGGGGCTTTACGGAGGATTTCTCAAAGGACAGACTGCATTCGTGGAAATCTGCATACGTCGCATCTTCACTCTCTATCGCAACGCCAGCCACCCGCCTGCGCAGATCATTCTGGTGGGTCATTCCATGGGCGGACTTATCGCCCGCGGGGTTTTCACCCTGACCAAGGAAAATAACCCGTCTCTGTCGAAATTGAACGCGCGGAAGGTGGCTGCTATAATAACCCTGGCGACTCCGCACAGAGCTCCCGGTAAGTGGAGTTTGGTTTTTAAGGAAAATTTTTCTTCTTAACTTTACAAATGGGGAGAAATAAGTTTAAACTTATATTATTTTTTAAATAGAAATTAGTCCGTCGCTTTTTATGTAAGGATTTTAATCCTTACATAAAAAAAATTAGTCGGTCGCTTTTTATGTATGGATTTTAAATTTTTATTGTAGTAGCATTTTTGCAATGTCCGTTAAATTTATTTTTAATAAATGTTGGTTAACAAATAATAAAAAAAAGCAACATTATACTTTCAACTTCATTTTAAGAGTTAATTGCAAGTTAAAAAAATGTTTTTAAAGATAAAGTTATTTTAATAAAACCAACTTTGAAGTTTTGTTCTAATTTATTGATAGACAACAAGCGAGGGATACGGCCGAATATTAAAGTACTGTGTGTGAAAAGCCCACTGTTTTACTTAACCATAGGGGTGAAACATTTTCGCCCCTCCTGGCTTTTCTTAGCGCCTGCCCTTTGCATAATCTGCATAGGGAAGATAAGTTTCAGGTTATTCAACAACAACAACAACTGTTTTACTTATCTTTATTTATTTATTTTTTTTGAAATAGATTTTTTAAACTTTTTTTTACTATAATTATAGTGATGAAATTCGACTGGGGTCTAACAAAGTATATATCCGACGTGAACGACTATTGGCGGCGGGAGATGAACCGATCTCTGTCCCACATCACGGCCCTGTCAATAGGAAGCGGACCCAGAGACGTTTTGGTCCCGTCGGAACTGACTTTTTGGCCGGCGGAATTGGACGCGATTGCCAAAGATTCGCTCGCGAAATTGAACGGTATAATGGAGGATTTGCCCCCACCCTTCCCGTTTTATTGCCCCCCCCGGCCAAAAAATGAAAAAGTACCCTAAAATTATGACGCCATTTTTTGACCTATGATGACGCCATCATCGCAATTTTTTTTACAGTTTTTAGCCTATTTCAATGTATTTTAAGCCATTTCAGACCTATTTTTACCTTATTTTCGCTTTTTTTGTCCCTTTTTTCTCTTTTCCCTTCTTTTTCTCTTTTTTTTTCTTTTCCCCTGCTTGTTCCCCCCGTTTTATTGCCCCCCGGTTCAAAAAAGTTGCCCCCCCGTGCCTCCCGTTTTAAACTGGCCCCCCCCCCCCGTTTAAACCCCGGGGGGGGCAGTGCACAGGTCTGTAAGAATAATAAATAATAAACTACAATAGTAATAAATTTTTGTCTGCAGCTTACAAATCGAATGTTTTCATTGCAGAATTAACGTTCCGATCGAAATCGCTGGGGCTAGGAGGTTATACCTCAGTCGGGTAAATGGGATTTTTTGATCTAGGGAGATACAAGTATCCAAATTAAATATAGTTTTCTACGTTCGAAGAGGATAGGAAACAAATGAAAATTAGGAGGAAGTCGGGAGGTGGCGTTTGATATCTGAAACAAAACACTTTTAGCTATTAGTTGTAGTTTTTTTAAGGATAATAATACCAAAAATGTATAATATACCGAAAAAAGAGCAACTCCTATATAAAACGTAAGTAAAAATAGGCCATTAAAATGTAATGATCGTCTCCATTTAAATGGCATAGTAGCCATTTTAATTTGGCGAATTAAAATGGAGAGGAAGCCATTATAATAGCAATTTATCGATTTAATTTTACTTTATATTATAACTCATAAGTTTAATTCTGACCCAGAAGGGAAAACTTATGCGGCCAGGACAGTAATACACTTTTGAGTATATTATGAAATGAAATAAAATCAATGAATGGCTATTATAATCATAGATGAACACAGTAAAAAAGCTAGAGGGGGGTGTTTAACTGAGGTAAATGACATATCAAAATCTAGTGGGTTCGAACCCCCTAGCTTACTAGGAGGGGGGTCAACCCGTGGTGAAAAATTTTGAAACCCAGTAGGTGGTCAAGTGCATACATGGGCACGGGGGGGGTTGGAGGGGCCAAATTCTGAGAAGAGGGGTTTAACCCCCCTCTCCACTCAGAAGTGGAGGGGGTAGAAAAGGTTAACCCCCCAATTTTGGAAAAATGAAGAAAAAAATGTCTTTAAAATGACTTCTAACTGCCTCCAAACTTAAGTTTTGAGGTCAAAATGAATGTTTTAAGCAATAAAAAGCTCAAAAATGCAATAAAAAGGGCTTTGTGACCTAAAATTAGCGTTTTTTACCTATTTTTCCTTCAAAATTGAAAAACGATATGGGTAAAATGCACTCCAGAAAAAAAAAACGATATGGGTATTTTGCGTTTCTCGGATTTTAACCCCCCCCCCCTAATTTGGGGTTTAACCCCCCCCCACTCCGCACCAACTTGCCCATGTATGCTTTAAAGTAACTGTCTTTTTGTTTAATTTGATCAAATCTATCATTATTGTTTGCTTTATGTTTTCAAACATTTAGTGGACGTAAATTCATGGTTTTCATAACACCAAAGTAAATTGGGCTTTTTGGGTTGAAATTGTTGGGCTTTTTGACCTAAATTGGGTTTTTGACCTAAATTTTTGACCGTAAATTGGGCTTTTTGACCTAAAATTAGCGTTTTTTATCTATTTTTCCTTCAAAATCGATAAACGATATGGGTAAAATGCACTTTAGAAAAAAAAAGGATATGGGTATTTTGCGTTTCTCGGGTTTTAACCCCCCCCCTAATTTGGGGTTTAACCCCCCACTCCGGACCAACTTGCCCATGTATGGCCTGGTGGGGTCCAATTTCCGAAACAAAATAGTTTTAAACCATTAAATGTGTAATAATAGTTTTTTTATAAGATATACTACATTTTATTGAATGAAAAGCGATACTTAGGTATAAAAAGGGTGTAATAACATGAATTTGTGTTAAAAATTCACGTTTTAAAAAAAAATTTAGTATAAAAAAGTACTTAAAATTTTCTCAAGAGGAGAGGGAGAAGGGGTCAGATTTCAAAATCTAGAGGGGAGTCAGGGGTAAAAAATTCGAAAACACATCGCAAACACACACAAAAAGCACACAAAACACTCAAAATAAAAAACGCATCAAAGCAACATCGTGGGGGTAAACCAAAAGAAACACTTACACACATATACAAGCATATGTGGGCAGCCTCCCCAATTTTGTGGGGTATACCCGACCCCCAAAATTTGGGAGGGGGTGTCCCGACATTTTTTGGGGTATACCTCAAATTCCCCATTTTTAGCGTTTTTAGTACTGGAACTCCCCAAATTTTAGGGGGGTGTCCGGGGTACCGCCAAATTTTAGGGTGGGGGTGTCGGCTATAATCGGGATTTCGGGGGGTGGGGTATAACCCTCCCCAATCCCCCCTGCCCACCTATGCATACAAGGCTATCACTCGACCAACAATTGAGTATGCCAGCACAGTCTGGGGCCCCACAACATCAAGCATACAAATCACCAAACTGCAAACAATACAAAACACTGCTCCCAGGGTGGCAACAGGACACACCACAGACACTCACATTATATACATCAACATACATTATATATTATTATATACAGACCTGTCCACGGTCTGGAGATGCCCCCTCCGCTTTATTGGAGGATTTGTCCCCTACCGTTTTATTGCCCCTCCCCCCGCCAAAAAATGAAAAAGTACCCTAAAATTGTGATGCCATTTTTGATCTACGATGACGCCATCATCGCGAATTTTTTGCAGTTTTTAGCCTATTTCTATGTATTTTAAGCCATTGTAGACCTATTTTCACTTTATTTTCGCTTTTTTGTCCCTTTTTTCCCTTTTCCTTCTTTTTTTCTCGTTTTTTTTCTATTTTTTTCTTTCTCCCTTGCTTGCCCCCTCCTCGCTTTATTGCCCCCTCCCGTTTCAAAAAAGTTGCCCCCCGTTGTGGAATTGCCCCTCCCCCCAATAAAACCCCGGGGGGGAGGACAGTGCACAAGTGTATATATTTTTGATAATACTACTACATTTTTATTAAATAAAATAAATAAAATGTTTTGGTATAAACATGGTATAATCCTTTAATTTAAAAACTGCCGTTTTTTAATTTAAAAAAGTTTCAAATCACCGCTAAATCAAATTAAATCTAAATAAGGTATGCAGCTTGTTTTTGACGCATAAAAACATCCTGTCTGCTGTATAGGCCTAATATTTTTTTTAATTTTGTAAAGATAAGGAACAAAATTCAACGGTGTTATTTCACAACCTGGCAACAGGCGTTGATTACGTCTGGGCCAGCACGGATCACCTGTGTATCGTATGGTGCAATCAACTGGTGCGAACTTTGGTCCGGGCCTTTTTCGAACTGGTGAACAAAGATACCAAACAAATAACAGGACGAGCTGCGGAGCGAACGAAAGTTCTGAAATTCCATCTGATCGAAAATCCGGGCGTTAAATCTCTAGGCACCGCGGAAGCGCTGAAGAATAATCGGATCGATTTCGGTACCATGATTGAAGTACGGCCGCTGTCCGCCAAATCCTTGCAAGTGAGTTGTTTGTTTGCAATAGCGTTTTAATTTATTGGCAATATACATATTTTGAAATTAAATTTGGCGCATAGATACATACATCGGCAACTTGGTCCGGAGTGGGGGGGGGGTTAAAATCTGAAAAAGGCATTTTATCCATATCGTTTTTTCTGGAGTAAATTTTACCTACCGATATTGTTTTTGTGGATGAAGGAAATGGTGTTGATTTTATTTCAAACCGACACGTTTCGGAATGATTCATAGGTGAGATTCATTCCCCTAGCTTTTTAGGGGGGGTCGACCCGGGGTGCGAAATTTTGAAATCTAGAGGGGGGTCAGGTGGGGTCCGGTGTCCAAAGCAAAACAGTTTTAAAAACCATAATAATAACTAATAATTGTTCTTTTTATAGGATAATACTACATTTATTGAATAAAAAGCCATATTCATGTATAAAAAGGGTGTAAAAGCATGAATATGTGATGAAAATTCACGTTTTCGGAAGAAAATTTAGTATAAAAAAGGTACCTAAAATTTTCCCGATGGGGGAAGGGGGGGGGGGGGTGGTCAGATTTCCAGACCTGTGCACGGTCTGAAAATGGCCCCCCGTTTTAGTGGAGGATTTGCCCCCCCTGGATTTCAATGTATTTAAAGCCATTTTAGACCTATTTTTACCTTATTTCCGCTTTTTTTTTGTCCCTTTTTTCCCTTTTCCCTTCTTTTTTTCTCTTTTTTTCCCCTTTTTTTCTCTTTTTTTTTTCTTTCCCCCTGCTTGCTGTTGTGTAATGCTCTTTGTTCTTCGTTCAGTTACGTATTGCTAGTACTCGGCCTTCATTAACTTTGAATAAAAAACAAAGGAAACTTAATAAAACATAAAAAATAGATTTTTTTAGGTATATGGGTGCAAAAATAAAATAAAGCAAAAAAAATTTGTTAGCTTAACCTAATAGAAAATTTCTGGGTGAAAATGTAATGGCAAAAATTATGTTATAATGTATCTTATGTTATGATTCATTAGAGACATGATATATAATCCATTTGTTTTTAAATAACAGAAATATTAGTCTATTTATTACAAACGAGAATTTTCAATTTAGCTAAGTTACAGCTAAAAAAGTTCTTTTAATTTACAAGCAAAGAGCAACCTGTAAAACCGCAACCAAATGTGTTACAGACTCTACTGCAAAAAAATTCTTGCATCGCGTTTAGCTTTGAAGTTTTACACAATATTATCACTATTGTTCTCTCGTTATCGAAATGACTAAACAATGACGTCTTACTTTTCTACCTGTGTTTAATTTTGATATATGTGAGCAGTAAACCTTTCTGAAAATCAAGTATGATTAAGAGATATCTTGCAAAATAGGACGTAAAAATTAGTTAGCACTGCTTCCTATGTTAATAAATACGCATCGGAGGCAAAGCGGTAGGTAATAGAAGGTTGGCAAATTTAGGTCAAAGTGTCCAGGTGGCTTGGATTTAGCAGCAACAATTCATATAAATTTATATATGAAGCAAGTGCCAAAAGCTTCGTATGCTAGTATTTATTGGTTAAGATATTGTATTTTGTTACAGATTGTTTTGTTTTAATTTTAGCTTGTCTAAAAAAAGTATACCAAAAAATAAAAAAAACGATAAAACATATTTATGTCAAATTAATTATGTCTGGTTGACGCACTAATAGTGTGTGTATTTATTAGAGGTCAATTTTTAATTGTGCGGTTGATAACATTTAAAAAAACGAAAATCGGGACGCATAATTTATTAAATTTCTAATTTTTAAAAAATCTACAAAATATAAAAACAAATTCTATTAGGGTGAAAATAGATGAGTGGTAAAGTAACCACTCGTTCTGAGAAAATATCACGTACAGAGAAACACCTGGCACAACTTAGATCAGTCATAGGTTACATCATCCCTGCCAACTTTTTTTTTATTATTTTTATTATCGCGCGTTTATTCTTTATTTTTTCTTGACGGCGAGCGGTTACGCCCTTAATTGCAGCCTGAAGGATTTTAACTTTAGTCAGTTTTAGTAGTTAAAATTGTTAAACCATTTGTTTTCTAAAAAGATTAGTTTCATAAAAAATGTAAAAAAATATTTTGTTTTGTCTTCAATTTTGAAGAGTTTTTATCTGAAATATTTTTATTGTATTTTTGCTATAGAATTTATAATTTACTGGTTATCAAGATTACCGAGGATTTATCGATTTAGTATATAAACAAACATTATTCGTGTACTACGATTTTATTTTGAATTCAGTAGTTTTTTTTGTGATTTTAATTTGGGCGGTACGTCAGAATTAGCTTCATCTTCGGAATGAACTTAATCTAGAATGACAATTGACATATAAACGGCTGGAAAGTGACAAAGACAAGGTGGTGTTTTAAAAAACATTCTTGAAATAGACATTTAAAAGATCACTTGTTGGAGTTATAGCGATTGTGTTAAAACCTGCCGTTTAATTCACCTTCAATATATGTAATACTAAACTATCCCGCAGCTACGTTAAAATAAATCAAAACTGACAGATATTTTTCCACTTAATTTCATTTTATTTACCGGTTTTATTTGCTAATCTTAAAATTTACTCTTTTGAACATTTTTATTCGCGAAATATGAAAAAAATATTATCGCATTTTACATATAAATTTGTTTTTCTTTTTTATTTTAAAAATTGAGGTTTTCAACAAATTAATAAAGGTATAAGAATTGAAATCGCCAATAAATCGCTAAACATAATTAGATTTTATTTTCATTTCGCATAAAAATAGCCAAATGAAATCTATATATAAATACGACCGTACTGTATGTGTGTGTGTGTGTGTGTGTGTGTCTGTAAATATGTGTGTTCACTAACTCCTCCCTGAGCCACCCAACGGATTAAGGTGAATGAGGTATCGTTGGAAAGCTCATACCCCAGGAAATGTCGTAAGGGGGTTGAAATTTTGAAACAACTTACATGGACATCTTTATACTGGACAACGCGTTTTCACCAAAGGGAGGACCCCATGGATTTTGGAACTTAAAATTTTTTTGACTCATAATTGACTCAAACTTATTGGAAAGAGTAATTACGCAATGTAAAGACAGAATATCATGATTTTTGGAAATATGAACATGGACATATTTATACTGGACAATGTTTTTTCACTAAAGAAGGGAATTACCGTGGTCCCCAACCACAAATGGGGTTGGGCTAAATGAGATATCATTGCAAAGCTTACAGTCCGGGGAATGTCATAAAAGGTTAAAATTTAGAAAAAAATTTGCATGGACATATTTAGCTTAGATAAAAGTTTTCACAAAAGGGGGAAACCTATGGATTTTGGAAATCAAAAATTTTTTTGTCTTTGAATTGGCTCGAACTTATTAATAAGAGTTATTAACCAATGTAAAAAAAATGTCATGTTTTCTGGTAAGATTAACATGAACAT
>JASAMX010035143.1:0-11893 GCA_030248175.1 Microlaimidae sp. YZB2_3 | reverse complement strand
ATAAACCGAGTATCCAGTGCAAGGTGCCTATACAATTAAAAAAAGATTACGTACTATTTAACATTAAAAATTTGTCGACATAAATGCTATTAAATTTAGGTTTTTTCAGGAAAAAAATATTTTTTTAAGGTTAATTGCTTCAAAAAACTGTTCTTATCCAACTGTTAAAAATAATCAGTTTTTTGTTAAAGATGTTTAACAAAGAAATCATATTGATTTAAAAATTTTCTGCTAAATTCTTCTATTAATTATTTTTATTATTTTAATATTTCTTAAGAATCAATTAAATTTAACTAAAGTTCAATATCTAAAAAATATAGGATGCTAAAAATGTGATATGGTTCATCGACTCAAAGAATAATTTTGAGTTAATAAATTTGGCGGAATTCACTTGGATAGCGATATGATAGTTCTTAGAGAATTTCCAGACAATTTTACAAATTTTAATAGCACCCCAGGCAAGGGATTAAAATACTATCCACCACCACTTGTTGTTAAAAAATTTGAAATTTATGTTTTTTTTTTAAATTTTTAAGGGTTTGAAAAAAAATTAAAATTAGATGTTTTAAATAGTAAACGATTTTTGCCTAAATTAAGTGAATACAAAAGCTCTATGTATGACGTAAAAATTTTTTATAGTTTTTTTAACTAGTATTTTTAAAATTATAATCGGAATCAGCTAAGTAAAGCCCAAATTTGTCATTCAGTGTTGTAAAATATATAAGATTTATAAATCTGCTACAATTATCCTCCATTATAGGACAAAAAACTTGATTCCATTAACAGTGCCTTTTTAAGTTTTAATGCAAATAACTCCTGTCTCAACTTAGCCGAAGAAGAATTTCCACAAAATCCGAGATTATGGGGAGCAACTGGACCACACTTATTTAGCCGGGTGGTCCGAAAATGTTTAAATGTTACAAACACGGAAACTTTAATAGGTAAGTCTAGATTAATTTAGCAAAAAAACAAAAAAAAATTGTTCACTACCTCCTTAAAACATCATTCTCAAAGCTGATGATTGTCTCACAATCATGCCCCTTAACGTTTAGAGTCTATTTTTTTCGCAAAATCTAACATTTTTTTATAAATTTAACAAATTGTTTATATTAGACGCCTACAAACTATATTCTAATGTCACACATAAACTATAGCACATAGTGTCATAAAATTCTTCTATAAATTCATTTGAGTTTATAACAAGGTTCCTTTCCTTGCAGGCTTTAATTAAAGGTAAAACCTGTGTAGCGTATCACTTCTACCTTGTAAACCAGGCAAACACAAAAAACGTATTGAGAAAACATTCTCTCTTTTTGCTAATTAATCTCGCTGTTAACTTAATTGTTTATGCTATATAAAAATATTGAAAAAAACTTTCTTTTGGTTTTTAGAAACTCAAAAATTTTAGGAACCGTTATTTTTTAAAACCCGTTCTCGTCGAACCGAGCGTAGCTTTTCGTTTGCTACCTATACGTGGTCTACTGTTTTGAAAGAAAGCTCAAAATTAATAAATTTTATTATTGAATGGTTTAGACTAATATTAGACTACTTTTTTTGTTTTTCTAGGAAAATACAACAGCCACATAAGGGTTCTTCCGCCGTTACAAATTTTCCCAGTTCAATGGGGTGAATGGGCGAAACTTTTTGATGCCAGATTTCTGGCCGCCGCACAAAAGGACCTGCTAAATGCTTACACTGTGATTATAACTAATTCTTCTGGTAGTTAGTGTTCGGAATCCTTAACCATACAAATATCTACTACATCTATTATAAATATATTAATCTCCGTAAAATTTTTGAGTTTATCCGTTTTACATATCCATAGGTGTGGTTATGGCATTTAAAGAAAACTAACTATAGCACTGAATTTGTTTAAAACTTTTTTTTCTTAAAATAAGAAGAAATCAGCAAACTTAAGCAGTAAAAATTTGGCATTTATAAGAATAATTCCAGTTGTATAGCAATTTGTTGTTTCTTATTTGCTCGACTATGTCACGAAATCCTGAATTAATAAAAAATAGTTAAAATAATGTATTTATCTTTAATATTAAGCCCAATTTTTATTCCAAATTTTAAATTGCCTTGATTTAATACTCATAGCAGTATTGCATTGTAAGTCATTGAAGTCAACGGCCTAGGCCACATAATCGGGGGTGGGACATGTGTGGACTATAAGGAAAGCAGATTCAATATGATTTTTACAATCACGAAACTCATTTCCTATGTTTAAGTGAAAAAAATTAGCGATTTCGTGATTGTTGAGGATTCTTATGAAATGATTTTTTTCCAATACCTATTCCACAAGATCATCAAGAACCACAATGGAGTTTTATTGTTAGTTACGAATACTTTAAACAAAGGCATTCACTATCATATTATTAATAACCAAATAATTGATTTTTATAAGTAATAGCAAATGTCATTGTTTTCATTTGTATCATTCGTCCTACCATTTTTGATTTTATTAAAAAATTGTACAAGTCAGACGTGATAGCCCAATAGTCTCCAAAACTCCCAATAAAGCGTTTATAAATTTGCCTGTGCTATTTTAAGGCATTTGGTAAACTACTCTTCCACTTTTAAAAGTTTAAATTAAAAAAAGTGTTACTCTAAATAATAGTCTTAAGGTCTATTCATACTTATGACAAAACGTCCTTTGGACAAAGTCCAAAGGACAAACCAAAACGTCCTTTGGACAAGCCAAAACGTCCTTTGGACTTTGTCCTTTGGACGAAGTATGAACGCTACTCAGAATTTGTCCTTTGGACTTTGTCCAAAGGACAAAATCCAAAGGACAAAATCCAAAGGGAAAAGTCCAAAGGACAAGAAGTATGAATACGTTGTCCTTTGGACTTTTCCCTTTGGACTTTGTCCTTTGGACAAAGTCCTTTGGACTTTTCCCTTTGGACTTTGTCCTTTGGACAAAGTCCAAAGGACTTTTGTCCTTTGGATTTTGTCCAAAGGACGTTTTGTCATAAGTATGAATAGACCTTTAATGAAACAAAGACCAAGCTACACATTGACATATCATATTTTTTTGACAAAACCAACCATACATTGCCGATATATATTCGGCCTGTGGGGTGCACTCGTTTGTTCTTTTAAAAATTTTAATATTATTGCTAGCGCATTGTCAAAATGAAATTAGACAATTACAGCTGGCTTATTATCACGAGAATAAAACGACGTGATTACAATTGGCTGTTTGCCCGGAGTTTCACGATCGCTAACGATTTTTGTTAAGATTTTAAAGATTTTGATGCGGATATAATATGAATGGAAGAAAAAGAAGAAAAAAATGAGAACGCCTTAAGATTAAATTGTCCCGTTGCGTTTCCCCACCACTCCTAATAATTTTATTATTTTTTTTATTAAAACTTTAATTTTATTTTAAAAATAGTACTTGTTAGATAATCATAGTGTTAGATAATGTTATGGAGACAAGCGGCGTTTGTAAGTCGAACAGCAACTCACTTTTCCCCTGAATGTTTGGTTAGCGTTTTATTTCGAAAATACTGCAATATGGATCTCAGTCATGAGTGGCAAATATGGAAAAACAATGTTAGAGACCGCGGTAGATTTAGCAAACCTGACATTTCCTAATTTATTGGAGTTATTTATATTTAATTATTGTTATAAAAACAAACTTAAAATTCGAACAGAGACAGCACACCGCGGGACGAAGTTTTTCACACCTACTTCTAGGATTTAAAGATAAAAATATATCAGACTGCATTTTTATTATAGTTGTATGTAGCCTAGAAAAAAATTTTTTGAAATAAAAATTTTCATAAATAGATTTATCCGAGGTAATTACATTATATTTAATTATCAATTTAACAATCTTAATTCTTTAATAGAAAGTAATACGAAAAGAAATAACAGGGTAAAATAAGTTTTTTTTTTCTGAAAAAAAAAATAATTTACAATGCTCACACAATCGCTGGTGTTTTTTGTTTTGAAAAAAAGTGAACTAAAACTTTGTGAAAATGATGCATTGGTAGTAGACGGCATGCAGTAATAATTTTTTTTTCATTAAACGTTGTGTCCCCTCAAGTCATTGATCTTTTTTGCTCTGTAAATGAATACGAAAATTTAATTTTTGGAAACTCCCAAATAGATATTACTAAAAAATTAAAATTTTTCTGATAAATAAAAACGATTTTGGGAAGACTGATTTTAAAAACCAACATGTATATATTTTTGAAAAATAGAAGTTTTTGAGATGTTAAAAGGGGTAATCTAAAAATTGTTTTTCAAATGTTTAAGTTTTGTTTACATATAGATTATGTCTTGTTATTATTTTATTATAACACCACTAATTCTTGTTTAATCAAAACTTGCATGAAATATATATGCATTCTTTTATGGTGGTAAGAATTGCTGTTTCAAATGTCTCTAATTAGCCATAGTCTCAAGATAATAAAGGAAAACTTATGGTTACCTACCAGATCTTAAAACCGAAAAAATAAAAGATCGGTTAAATAAATAAATAAGTTTATTTTACAGTTGATCGGTTAAATAAATCAGTAATATATGAATTCATGACCAACAATGTTTATTTTATTAAACAGTTAAACAAACATAATTAATTATACAAAACCCCCTAAAATTTCCCCAAATATTTTTCTAAACCTCAAGTAAGAAATTTCTACGCAACTGGCAACAAATAACATTATAAAACTAAAGAAAATATTTTTTATCTCAAACTTAAAACCTAAAAAATTTATAAAATGGACTAAAATGGTGCTAAAATCTACTTGATTATGGTTGGGGCTATCAGATGAAAAAATCCTAGCAACACTGGAAAGTTCGTAAAGCTTGATAGAAAAACTAAAACTGTTTTTTAGATATTTACCTCTGTTTTTAAGAGTATTTTCATTAAAAATATATAATTTTTGATTAAAAACCATATATATTTCCGCAATTTTTTGTTTTTACTAAAGATAACTTCAAAACAAAAGACTTCGCTGCAGCAAGGGCAATAAATAAACTAAAAATTTTTTGATAAGTTAATTTATATTTTCAGGCGCACCAGGCGCACAGGAATATTCAGGCGCGTCAGAAACGAGCTTAAGCCTACGCGTTCCTAAGCCTAAGCGAAGCCCAAAAATATCATAAACTTTCTCTGCGCAGTTTAGGTTGTTTTTAGGCTTTGCTTAGGAACGATAGGCCTAAGCTCGTTCCTGACGCGCCTGAAGTTCCTGTTGCGATTGAAAATATAAGTTATTTTTGATAGGTAAATATTAGGCTAACTCGGTTTTTCTAGACTAACTTTACTACACAGCTTTTTTAAGCTTAAACCTACGCGTTCCTAAGCCTAAGCAAAGCCTAAAAAACAACCTAAACTTTCTTCGCATAGCTATTTGATAAAGTTTAGGTTGTTTCCTAGGCTTCGCTTTGGCTTAGAAACTTGTATGCTTAATCTTAAAAAAACTGTCTAGTAAAATTAGTCGAGTAAAACCGAGTTAGCCGGCGTTTGCTATTCTCAGTAATAGTCTTCAGTAATTCTCTGAACGACTTCAGATTCTCATATTTTACCTTCGCAGCTGTTTCCTAACCTAAGCTTACGTGTTCCTAAGCCTAAGCAAAACCTAAAAAAACAACCTAAGCTTTTGCTAAGCAATTGTTTAATAAAGTTTATCTTGTTTTTTAGGTTTTGTTCAGGCTTAGGAACACGTGGGCTTAAGCTTTAGGAAAAAAACGTAGGTTGTTTTTTAGGTTTTGCTTAGGCGTAGAAACACGAGAGCTTAGGTTAAGAAACAGCTGCGGAGGTTAAATTTCCAGAGATAATTCCTGCTAGCCGCTAAGATTGGTCATTACTGAAAATTACTGAGAATTACTGAAGATTACCATTACTGAGAACTACATTACGTCTTTCAACATCTCGTCTTCTACAGCTCGTCTTCGGAAAGTTCGTCTTTTAAACATCTGTCTTCGGAAAACTCGTCTTTTCGATGCGATTTTGTAAACTTACTTTGTAAAAGACGAGTTTCTCTTAAGGTAGAACACCACAGTTTGATTTTGACGGCAGATCTTTTCTATTAACTTTTACTAATGTAATTTGACCTGCTGATTTAATTTTTGACATTCATTTTTTTAAAAAAATTGTTATCGTCGACAATCATAAAAAATGACACCAATAAAATACATGTCAAAACTACAATACATTAATAAAATTCATTACGAAAAATATTCTATTTTTTTTTCATTTTTCCTTTAGCCTATCTTGAATAATGAACACTTTTTATAATTAAAAAGTTAAAAATTAGAAAAAAAATTTCGACTTTAAAAATATTCCCTGCGGGAGAATCGAACCTACGGGTCCGAGAATCTGAGTCCGTCGCTCTTACCACTCAATTACTGGCCCATCTGAAGGTCCTTCCTTAAAAGCTAGTTTTAAACAAACGTTTGGAAATAAAGTTTCTCGGCGTAAAATCAGAAAACTTTAAATGAAAATTAAAAAATTTGATTCACTCAGATTTTAATGAAAGTTTGGAAATAGTTAGACACAAGCCTAATAAATACTTTGAATTGTATTTGATTATAAAACCAATTCAGGTTTTTTTTATTTGATTTTTCTTTTAAAAACATAAATTTTTTTAATTTTCTTAAAATTTTGAATTACGTTTTACTCCAAACCACATCTAAAAGTTGTCTCCTATTTTTCTTTAACTTTCTATAAAATTTTAGCAAAATCTGAATGAATCAAATTTTTTAAATGGCCAAAAACTGTTTTTTGAACTTTAAATTTATCGAACTATATCTCGAAATGGAACAAACGGTAAAAAATGAAATTATTACCGTTGAATACATCATAATCTAAGCTTTCGATCGCACTAAACTTTTGTCGGACAAAAATTAATATCTAAGTTTATATCTAACTTTTAGTAAAAATCGCCATAACTGCGGTGTTCTACCTTAATTTACGACTTAAACAATAGATCGAAAACATTTTTTTTCTAAGATTAACCAAAAACCTAAAAATCAAGTTAAATTTTACCATGATAAGTTTTTATTCAATGATTTGTTTCGAAAAACTGCGAACCTAAGCCTAAGCGAAACCTAAAAATTAAACAAAATTTAATTGTAGTAATTTAATTGTAGTAATTAATATCTAAGTTTATATCTAACTTTTAGTAAAATCACCATAACTGCGGTGTTCTACCTTAATTAACGACTTAAACAATAGATTGAAAACATTTTTTTCTAAGATTAAGCAAAAACCTAAAAATCAAGTTAAATTTTACCATGATAAGTTTTTGTTCAATGATTTGTTTCGAAAAACTGCGAACCTAAACCTAAGCGAAACCTAAAAATTAAACAAAATTTAATTGTACATTGTAAATTTTTATTCAATAGTGTGTTTTTTGAATTGAAGAGTAAAAATCTTATTATTTTCCTAAGCCTAAGCGAAACATAAAAATAAAGCAAAACATTATGGTTTGGACAGAAACTCGCATGGCTGAAATACGCATTCAAAAAACGCAATCAAAATCGCAAAATCGCATTCAAAAGATGAGTTTTCCGAAGACGAGATGTTTAAAAGACGAGCTTTCCCAAGAGGAGATGTAGAAGACGAGATGTTTAAAGACGAAATGTAGAAGACGAAACTTCCGGACACCACGCAGGTTAGCCGGTTCCCGGAAATTTCGTCTTTTACAATACGTCTCTGAGCATCTCGTCTTCTACAATTCGTCTTCGAAAAACTCGTCTTTTAAACAATTCGTCTTTTAAACATCTCGTCTTCGGAAAACTCATCTTTTAGATGCGATGCTGTAAACGTACTTTTCAAAAGACAAGTTTCTCCTATTTTTTGACTAAGACAATGTATTGAAAACTTTTCTACCTAAGCCTAAGCAAAACCTAAAAATCAAGCAAAACTTTATCGTGGTAATTTTTTTTAATGATGCTTTTAAACTGAAAAGTAAAAACCTTATTTTTTTCCTAAGACTAAGCAAAACCCAAAAATCAAAGAAAATTTTATCACTGGAGTGGAAACTCGCATCTTTTAAAATACGTTTACGAAATCGCATTCAAAAGACGAGTTTTCCTAAGACGAGATGTTTAAAAGAGTAGTTTTCCGAAGACGAGATGTAGAAAACGAGATGTTGAAAGACGAGATGTAGAAGAGGAAATTTTTGGACACCCGGTTAGCCAAATATTAATCTATTTAGATATAGTCCATGTAACAAAAGCTCATGAACACGATTGATTTATGGACGGTGTAGTTGCGTCTGCGTGCGGGTAACGGGACTTTAAAGCCGGAGTGAGGGGACTTTAGAGCCGAGGGTCTTTAGAGCCGTAGTGTGGGACTTTAGAGCCGTATTGGAGGGACTTTGGAGCCGTAAAGTAACTTTTGTGTTCAGAAAATTCATAAAAAATTAAAATTGAGGGACTTTAGAGCCGAACTCCTAAATTTATTATTTTTTTGTTATGTGCGTTACATATTTTACAAATTTGTACATTTTTTATGGAAATTAGTGAGATTTTGACTTGTAAAACTGTTTAACACCTTTCAATAGTATTTTTAAAAACCTTTTGGTGTCAGCAAATAATATTTTCGGTAAAATATTTTCCAAAATATTTTTTTTCTTTAGGCACTAAATTTATCAGCATTTCAATAGTTTTTAAGCTTTTTTTTAGACTTTTATCATGGGTTTTCGGTTTCGCTTAGGCTTAGGAAAGAAAAAGTTTTTTTGTCTTGATTTTTGTTGTGCAAAAATTTTTTAACATAAAACATCTTTTATATTTTTTATAATAAATATTTTAAAAAACGTGAATCTTAACCCTTAGCCATACCTTAAATTCATATAAAAAATCTTTATTTAAACAAATCAAAAATTGAAGCCATGTTCTTGCACTAAAATAATAATATGAAGTTTATCAATTTCTCGGGTGTCCGGAAATTTCGTCTTCTACATCTCGTCTTTCAACATCTCGTCTTCTACATCTCGTCTTCGGAAAACTCGTCTTTTAAACATCTCGTCTTCAAAAAACTCGTCTTTTGGATGCGATTTTGTAAACGTACTTTCTAAAATGCGAGTTTCCACCCCAATGATAAAATTTTTCTTGTTTTTTGGGTTTTGCTTAGGCTTAGGAAAAAAAATAAGGCTTTTACTATTAAAATCAAAAAGCATAATTAAATACAAATTTACCATGATAAAGTTTTGCTTAATTTTTGGGTTTTGCGTAGGCTTAGGTTCTCAGTTTTTTGAATAAATTATTTAATAAAAGTTTATCATGATAAAAATTTTGCTTGACTTTTGGGTTTTGCTTAGGCTTAGGTAAAAAAAGGTTTTCAATACATTGTTTTAGTCAAAAAAATAAGAGAAACTTGTCTTTTGAAAAGTACGTTTACAGCATCGCATCTAAAAGATGAGTTTTCCGAAGACGAGATGTTTAAAAGACGAGTTTTCCGAAGACGAGTTGTAGAAGACGAGATGTTGAAAGACGAGATGTAGAAGACGAAATTTCCGGGAACCATTTCTCGAGCATAATTTAAATTTCCATTTTAAATTTACTAATTTAATGATTTTTAAGTTAATTTAATGTTTTTGATAGAGTAATTCAGTTTAAAATCATTAATTTTTAAAAATTTACATGAAGAAACAGCCAAAATGATTCAAAAAGCATTTAAATTTGTTTAATTTGTTCTTTTTTGTTGATTCCGCCTCACCTGCACATCAATATATAATTTGCAGAAATTTGAGGCGGAGTTGGGGAGTCAGAGTCGGTGGAATTTAGTGTTTGCCAGAAATTTTTATGTGTTATGTAAATGTTTTAATATTACTCAGACATGTGCACTGCCCCCCCCCGGGTTAAAACGGGGGGGGGGGGGCAATTCCGAAATGGGGGGGGGGCACGGGGGGGGGCAACTTTTTTGAAACGGGGGGGGCAATAAAACGGGGGGGGCAAGCAGGGGGAAAGAAAAAAAAAAGAGAAAAAAAGGAGAAAAAAAGAGAAAAAAAGAAGGGAAAAAAGGGACAAAAAAAGCGGAAATAAGGTAAAAATAGGTCTAAAATGGCTTAAAATACATTAAAATAGGCTAAAAACTGCAAAAAATTCGCGATGATGGCGTCATCATAGGTCAAAAATGGCGTCATATTTTTAGGGTACTTTTTCATTTTTTGGCGGGGGGGGGGGGGCAATAAAACGGTGGGGGGGGGCAAATCCTCCAATAAAACGGGGGGGGGCATTTTCAAACCGTGCACAGGTCTGATTACTTGTATATTGTTTTACTATTGTTTGCAAACGCATTTTTCATTTCGGCTCTAAAGTCTCTGCAGCGGCTCTAAAGTCCCCAGGTCCGGCTCTAAAGTCCCGGCTCTAAAGTCCCTCGGCTCTAAAGTCCCCAAACCTGCGTGCGGTGGCGTTTGGGTGTCCGGAAAAATACATTCTGCATAATATCTTTGGAAAGAATCTCTTCTGCAATAATAACTTTTGCAAAAATACATTCCAGTAAAATATCTTTGGATAAAATAACTTCTCGCCGTGTGTCGCAGAAGATATTATGCTGGAAGGTATTCCTTCCGCCTTTCTAACGCTGAACGTTGGATGAATAAACCGACGAGTGAGGCGCGCAGCGGAATGGAAATAAACAAATTTTATAATTTAAAACATTACGTACAAGCTGTAGATAATAAAAATATAAACATTTTTTAAAAGAAGCATTATTTAATAATGTATCATAATACAATTTAGCTTGATTTTAGGTTTTGCTTAGGCTTAGGAAAATAAATTTAATCCAAACAAAGTTTTGAATAATTTTTAAAGCATTTAAAACCAACTAAGAATGTTTTCTACTGAGTTTTCAAAACCATAAAGTTTAGCACAGTGGAATAAAAATAAACAAATCGTATTATTTAAAACATTACAAACCATTGATAACAAAAATTAGATTTTTCTAATAAAACATTATTAAAAAATGCATTACAATACAATTTCGCTCGATTTTAAGGTTTTGCTTAGGCTCAGGAAAAAAAAATTAATTAAAACTAAGTGTTAATTTGCTTTTAAAGCCTTTTACACTAATATGATTTTATACTTTAAGTTTTTAGAAGCATTAAGTTTTTAATTTGTCCATAAGCGAGTAATTTTACGTTTAGAATTTAACAAACCAGTGTACTTTTCCTTAAGTAATTTAGTTTATTAAATTTACCAGTGTATTAGTTTATATTTAAAGCGTAGTGTAGTAATTTATCACAATTTAAGATCAGTCAAACAGTTTTTGGTTTGTAAATTCGCATAGTTGGCAAGGTTTTAAATTATAAGATTGCTTTATTTTAATTTTGCTGCGCGTCTCACTCGTCGGTTTATTTCTTGAAGGGCGGAAAGAATACCTTCCAGCATAATATCTTCCGCGACGCACGGCGAGAAGTTTTTTCCGAAGATATTTTACTGGAATGTATTTTTGCAAAAGTTATTCTTGCAGAAGAGATTCTTTCCGAAGATATTATGCAGAATGTATTTTTTTCTAGCGCTGGTGGCGTTTGGGTGGGGCCGGAATTCACAAAGAGGGATAATCATCGTGCTAGCTCGCTGTTAGTTAATTTGGACAAATTACAGTAGGTTTCGGTATACCTGGGGCTAAGTCTGTTAAAATTTCATAATTGTGTAAAAAGTGGCAGAACAAAATATTGTAAATATATGCTAAACAAGGAATTTTTTGAACAAAAAAATAAAATTAGCCGCGAAACCTACTGTAACTTGTCCGGATTAACTAACACCTTAGGTGAGAAGGGGGGGGGGCAGGGTGGGGTCCACCCCCCCAGCCTCGAAACTTGGGGACCCCCCTTGACGAAAATCTAGGGCCCCCCCCTCCCCCCAAATTTCCGAATTTTTTACCCCTGACCCCCCTTATAGATTTTGAAATCTGACCCCCCCCCCCCCG
>JASAMX010035142.1:0-13261 GCA_030248175.1 Microlaimidae sp. YZB2_3 | reverse complement strand
CAAAGGACATTCCGAAAGCCACTTTTCTTCATGGTGACATAAAAAAGCGTTTGCCAAACTGGGTCCCAAAGGTGATCCCATTGCAACTCCGTCAATTTTGTTCATAAAGCTTAGAGTCAAACATAAAAACGTTATTTTTTACTGCTAGGCTGATAAAAGTTTCAAAATCCTTTTTATTAGTGAAACCTTTTGGACAGTTGGAAGTGTTAAAAATTTTATTAGCGCAGATCTGTATGGTTTCATTAAGTGGGAGATTCGTAAAAAGTGACTAAAGTGATTATATTTCTTGGTTTTTTAAAGCATTTTATACAATTAGTTTTGTTTTATTTATTTTTTTAGTAATTTACATATTTATTGTAAGAACTTTAAGCTTTATTAATTTTCGTCCTTAAATACGTATTTAAAATTTATTTGGAATTTATTTATATTCTTTTTTGTAATTTTGTATATTTTGAATATAAAAATATTAGGCATTTAATTTTTATCATACAAGGTCGGTTTAACTTTATATTGTATTTATTCCTATTTATTATAGTGTACAACTGAAGATGACCGAAGATTATAAGGTCGAAAGCTTTTGTATTAATTATGTGGACAATAAACGTTTTAACCTTTGTTTGTATCGCTTTATAATTAAGTTTAAGTAAAATTTAAATTGCTTATTTAAAAAGTGGAGCTTCAAGAATTCCGGAAGGAGCTCCGCTTTAAATGATCGTAGCTTCGAAGCATGATACTGTGAAGTATAAACATCACTTTTTTTAATCTTTCAAAATCATGCTCTGAACCTCCGGCCATTTAAAGCAGAAGCAGTGGAGCTTAAAAATCAGCCCTTTAAAATTTTTTTTATTTCCATTTTAGGGCTATTTTATTGTTTTTAAAATGTGTTGAAAAAAATTAGTTTACAAAATAATTATGAAAAAAAAATTGACGGCTTACTTATTAATCCTTCATGAAATAAGTACTAAAAATAGGGCGAAGCTCCGCTTCAGAGCTCCGCTCCGCGGTTCTGGTGTTCGCAGTTTCGGGTAACTTTATAAACAAACACACACAAACAATCTAGCTGACCTCAATACTGAGTCGACTATTTAACAACAAAATTATTAAATTTTTTTAATAAAAGAGGTATAATAATAAAGATCAAAACCCATATTTTAATAATTATTTATCACATTTCTTAATTTATTACCGTAATGCAAATTTTTTAATGCTAAAGCTGGTTAATTTAATTAGTTTTTAAAAAGGTGATTTTAAAAAAAATTTTGCGTTCTTATTTGTTAAAAAAAAACGCCATAACCGCACAATTTTAATTGATGCGTTCATTTCTGCATACTAATTTTTGACGTCTGCCAGATATAATTCAATTTTAACCATAGTGAGTTGTTACGGTGGGGCACGAACCTAGCTGTGGTACAATTCATAAATCAAAAAAATCACTATTTTAGCTTTGATGATATTTTCAAACTACGATTTAAATTACATCATTTAAAAGATTATAAAACAAATTTTCAAATTTATAATCATTTTTGGCTGAAAGGTGCGGTACAAAGTCAAATTTTTTGTCTTAGATTTTGCTGATTTTTAGTGAAATTAGTCCTGACCTCAATAGTCCACAAAAATTTTTTTGTCAAAATGTCTGTTTAGAAGATAGAACCTCCGACAATGGCGTTTTTTCCATTGATTCTGTATTAGAAAGTTTTCTCAATGAGTATAAAATTTAAGTTACAAATGATAAACTTAAATGAAGTGAAAACATTTTATTTTTATTTGATACCTTGAATTTTAAGATTGGTGCAGTATTTGTTGAGATATTACGTTTGTTGTACAAAACACCTGCGATTTTTGAACAAAAAAAAACAAAATATAGGAACTAGTGATGTTCCTACCCACCATTATCATGCTTCAGAGCTCCGGCCATTTAAAGCGAAGGGATTTCCGGAGCTCCGCCTCTTGAATGAGCGATTTTAAGCTTATTTAAGCTTGAAATACATTTTAAGTTACTTTACTCGCATTTTTAAGACTATTTTTATCGTTTTAAATAAGTTTTGAAAAATATTAATTTACAAAAAATTTTGACAAAATAATCTATGACATCACTCTTTAATTATTCATGAAGTTAGTACAAAAATAGGGCGGATGTCCGCTGCTCCAAGGATTTTATAATTTCAGTACTTGCAGTAGCGGGCACTCGCGGTAGTGGTTACCGAAATTCTATGCGTCGAAATACTAAAATTCTATGCGTCGAAAATACTGAAATTCTATGCGTCGAATACTGAAATTCTATGCGTTGAAATACTGAAATTCTATGCGTCGAAATACTGAAATTCGATGAGTCGAAATACTAAAATTCAATGGGTTCCCGGAAATTTCGTCTTTTACAATACGTCTTTCAACATCTCGTCTTCTACAACACGTCTTCAGAAACCTCGTCTTTTAAACATCTCGTCTTCGGAAAACTCGTCTTTTGGATGCGATTTTGTAAACGCACTTTTCAAAAGACAAGTTTCTCCTATTTGTTGACTGAAACAATGTATTAAAAACCTTTCTTTACCCAAACCTAAGCAAAAGCTAAAAATCAAGCAAAATATTTATCTTGATAAACTTTAATTAAATGATTTATTCAAAAAACTGAGAACCTAAGCCTAAGCAAAACCTAAAAATCAAGCAAAACTTTATCATGGTAAATTTGTATTTAATGATGTTTTTTGAACTGAAGAATAAAAACCTTATTTTTTCCGAAGCCTAAGCAAAATTCAAAAATCAAAGAAAATTTTATCATTGGGGTGGTAACTCTCATTTTTTAAAATACGTTTATAAAATCGCATCCAAAAGACGAGTTTTCCGAAGACGAGATGTTTAAAAGACGAGTTTTCCGAAGACGAGATGTAGAAGACGAGATGTTGAAAGACAAGATGTAGAAGACGAAATTTCCGGACACCATTCAATGCGTCAAAAAACTATTGGTCTTGAAACGAAAATGTAAGCGTCGAAAAACTAAATTTAAGCGTCGAAAAACTAAATATTAAGTGTCGTTAAAAATTAAGAATAAAAACACTAAACAGACGCCATAGCAGAACTTCGTCATGATGATCTGCATGAATTGTATAGCATTGTTTTAAAACAAGAACGGCGCGGCGCGGAATATTCAACTAGCAAACCTTAACATCAATAATAAACAAATTCGAGGTATCATAAATAATTTATAAAAATTTTAAAAATTTTCAAAAAACTTTTACAAGAGTTTGAAATTTTAAAATATTAAAAAATTTCATAATTTTTTTTGAAATTCTTATAAATTTTAAAAAAACTTCCAATTTATTTTTAGATTTCACGATAATTTTTGAAGGTTCAAAAGAAAAATGAAAAAATTTCAAAACAAAATTCAAAAAATTTCAAAAGATATTGAAAAATTTCTAAATTTTGACAAAAAAAAAATGTAAAAAAAAACTTTTGTACCGGGATTTTGTTTTGACTTTTTATCAAAGTAGTATAGAAAAATATTTTGGATAACCATCTTAGCCGAGTCCCAATTGCGTTTTTTTACTGTGTTGAAATTGAATCATTGATTTTTGCCATAAAACAGTGGATAAAACTTTTTAGTAAGTTGTTTGTGTAGGCCCGTTGGGGATAAAAAACATTGTTTTTTAAAGGCGTGGAGAGAGGAAAAAAATACTGTAGTGTTTGGCTGTTGCATAGAGTAAATCAATATCAATATCATCATTATCATACATTATCAATAAGTAAAAATAAAGAAAAACAGGTCACCACCGTCCGCTCCCTTTCGGCGCCAGCGAACAGACGACAGCCTCTCCCCTTGCCGTTATATTACATATATCTGCAGAGGCACGGCTACTAGTTGGAAATATGCGCTCAGGTTCTCTCCCATTTAAAAAAGGGGAAAGAAATAAAAAAAAATAGCCGAGGTGTTTAAAATATCTTGTATACAAAAAAAAAGAAAAAGAGTGAAAAATGAACTTTTAGTTTTTTTTAAAAACATTTTGTCTAGGTTTCAACACGGTTTTGAAGATAAAAGTTTCATGGTAACACAACTTTTAGAGACACTTAACGACTAGAATTCAGCTTTAAACAATAAAGAAAACATTGATGGAATTTCCTTGGATTTTGCAAAGGCATTTGATACTGTTTCTCATCAAAAACTGTTGTACAAATTAGAAAAATTTGGGGTATGTGGAAATTTCCTAAAATGGATAGAAGGTTTTTTAACTGAAAGAACAATGAAAGTCATTATCAATAATTCTAAATCGGCTGCATATAAAGTTGGTAGTTCAGTTCCTCAAGGATCAGTCCTAGGTCCTCTTTTGTTTTTAATTTATATTAATGACATCGTGGATTGCGTAAAATTCTCTAGTATTAGATTGTTTGCCGATGACGCAAAGGTTTTCACTAGATTTAACACAAACAATGAGGTTTTAAAAACTCACCAACTACAAGAAGACTTACTAAGAATCTCGGAGTGGGCAAAAAAATGGCAGTTGCAACTGGCCGAGGAAAAGTGTGAAGTTCTTCATGTAGGATTAAAAAATACAAAAAATAATTTTAATTATACTATTGAAAACAAAGTTATTGTAAAATCAAATTTAATTCGTGACTTAGGTGTTTATATTACGCCAAACTTAAAATTTTCACACCACTGCGAAATAATTAGTAAAAAAGCATTTCAAACATCAGCGTTAATTTTTAGAACATTTAACTCAAATTCTGTAAAACATTTAACTAAGGCTTTTATCACCTATGTAAGACCTACACTCGAATATGCCACTGCGATTTGGAATCCGTTTTTACAACGGGATATTATCTTAATTGAAAAAGTTCAACGCACATTTACAAGAAGATTATTTAAGAGATGTGGACTAAGATACTTGGATTATGAAAGTAGACTAAATTTTCTCGGTTTGACCAAGCTAAAAGATCGACGTGAAATTTTTGATCTTTGTGAAACTTATAAAATACTGCATAACAAATCTAGTATTAAATCTGAAGAATTTTTTAATTTAAATCATAATGTTACAAGAGGTCATTCCTTAAAACTTAAGGTTGAAAAATCTCGAATCAATTCTCGAAATTTTTTTTTCAATAATAGAGTGGTTTCCAAAAGGAACTCATTATCACAACAGCAAGTTTTAGCACCTTCACTGTTAAATTTCAAGAAAAGCTTATAATTGGTTCATTTAAGCGCTTTGATTTATCAAGCCTTTGAATCATTTTCTAGCAAATCAATTTTTATTTGTGATGATCAGGTTAACCGTGATTGGCTCGCGTGTTATTGTTGGGTTGTTATTAATTATTTTGCTAGATTTTGTGATTTTAAATCTGGTACAATATTAATGTTTTTGCTTGAATAAACTTACTTACTTTCTTAGGGTTGGTTCATACTTATGTAAAAACGTCCTTTGGACAAAGTCCAAAGGACAAACACAGCGTATAAACGTATGTAAAAACAGTCCAAAGGACGTTTTTACATAAGTATGAACCAACCCTAACTTACTTACAAAAACAAAAAAAGTTGTGGCTGTGATGTAATTTATTTTGGGCGAATATTATGCAAATAAATATCAAAAATAAAAAGTTTCAACATTTGATTTTGTTATTTTTTTGACCTATATATATTTACCCACTGATGATATGTGTAAATTTTTTTCAAAAATGCTTTAAACCCAAAAAAATTCAGATGAGTTTTCTAGTTAACAGTCCAATTAATTTATAAAAAAGTTCAATTATTAGAAAGAGTTCAATTGCAGCTCCACATTAATATTATAATTATCGTTTGATTTTCGTTAACGATGCGCCGTTAACGAAATATGCTCATCGGAAATTTTTTTTAGTCTTAATTTATTTTTAAACGAACTTTAGTTTCATAAATATTAGCTTTATACTTCTAAATATAAAACATCTTGAATTTTAAGCACGCCTAAAGCTTCAGTCATAAAACGAAAACAAGATCCGAAAACTTTTATGTGTTTATTGTGATTATTAAGTAGACAAAATTTAAATATTTTATTTCAAATAACAAACAAAAAATACATTATACGCATTAAACAAACGAACATCCTATTAATAAAGTACCCATTATTCAGGAATGGTTAGTTTTGTTTTTTTCTTCAGCAAATAATCATACTTCTGCGCAAAAACCAATTTCTCACGGCAATAGAATTATTAATAAAAATTTGTTTTAATTTGCTTTAATATTTAAAAAATTATAAAAACAAAAAGAAAGGTTTTTAAGAATAACTATTTACTTTCTTTTTTAAATCAATCGTGTTTTTTTTGATATATAAAATATCTACATACCTTTTTTCAAAACGCGTCGGCGAAATGTCGCAGTGAAGAAAAAGAATAAAATCAGAATCAAATTAAATAATATTTTCGAAAATAATATTAAAGACTTGTTTAGCAATTTCATATTAACCAATTTTTATAAAAACTTTTTTAGAACAAAGCAAAACAATTGTTTATATGAAGAACATAATCTTGTTATCAATCGCGATTCGATCAAAAATTAAATACTCTAATTTTATTGTGCAATAATTTTAAAATAAATAAAAATATATGTTTTCTAAAGAAAATCATATAATCTACAAATTTCGTGCAAAAATTCTTGTTTTAAATTTATATTTATGTAATTAGAAACATTTTTTGCCACTGCGTCGGCGAAACGTCGCATCGGCCAAATAGTCCGGGGGTGAAATGATCATCGGTGTAAAAGTCGTCGGCGAAATAATCGTCGGCGAATTGTCGTCGGCGTAATGTAAGGCAACCCATTAAACAGCTATTTTCTTTTTTTATGTCACAAAATAAGAATTATTCCTAAACTACCATCTGAAGTTGATTTCTACTTCAAATCTTTCATTTTCTGAATTTTGATTGGCTGATAAGAGTGACGTCAGATTTTCGTGATTTGAGCGGTTACTAATGGGGGGGGGGGCGGGGGGGGTATTTTTAAGTCCAAATAATAAATTTTTCAGCCACCTTGGGTTTACCATTAAAAAAAATTTTTTTTTGAAAATACAATTCTATGTAATTTTTTTAAGATAAAACATAAGGTGAATTAAATTAATTAAAGACCAGAAAGACCAATTTTAGTAATTATATCAAAATATGTAAAATTTAAAAAAGAGATATGATAAATAGAAAATAAATAAATGCAAAGTACAAATAAAAAAACGTAATACATTGGTACATTTTTTTATTTTCAAAAAATCAAAAGAATATTATATAATTGCAATAGGTACTTTCTTTTAAAATCACATAAAATATTATTTTTAAAATTTTAAATTAAATTTTCTTGTTTGTAGATATTGGCAGTCAAGGAAGCAAAAGCCATGGCGGCATTTTTTCAACTTCGAACTTAGCTTTAAAATTGGAAAATAACGCCTTAGAAATTCCTCCTGGTGCGGAATATATTGATTTTTTTCATTTGTATTTACAGCAATACCAAGGACAATTATTTTCGTGGTCACGTCGGGTCCTTTATTTTTGTCTTAAAATTGCGTAAAGAAATTGGTTATAAATGTGTAACATGTAAAAAATTGTGAAAACTTGCCAAAAACACTCATTACAAGTTAGGGAACTGACTTAAATTCGATCATCCTTAATTTCGGTCACTGGTTGTCAGACCTGTGCACGGTCTGGAAATGCCTCCCCCCCCCCGTTTTATTGGAGGATTTGCCCCCCCCCCGTTTTATTGCCCCCCGCCAAAAATGAAAAAGTACTCTAAAATTATGACGTCATTTTTGACCTATGATGACGCCATCATCGCGATTTTTTTGCAGTTTTTAGCCTATTTCAATGTATTTTAAGCCATTTTAGACCTATTTTTACTTTATTTTCGCTTTTTTTGTCCCTTTTTTCCTTTTTCCCTTCTTTTTCTCTCTTTTTTTCTCCTTTTTTTTATGTGGAAGTGAATACGCAGTTTTTATGTGGAAGTGAATGCGCAACGCGGCATTTATTATTTATTACGCATTCACTTTAAATTTTGAAACATAATTCAGCAATTAATTTATTTGGAATGTATATTTACCAAATATATTCGAGAATTCTTTGTAAATTTATTTTCATTAAAAACATATTACCTTAAAATAACAAACATCATTTCAAAAGCGAAATTTTTGCTATATTTATATTCGCGGAAACTTCGAAATACCGCCAAATAGAATTATAATTGCATTTTCAGTCTCTAAATATTTAAGAATTTTCTTTAAAAGGTGGTTTTTTATTAAAAAATATTGGTTTAAATAAAAAAAAGAGTTTAGATTGAAAACCGCAATATTTTTCACCTATTTTCTGCGGGAGTGCTAGCTATCACTAATGACGGAGTTGTAGACCGACACAACTCGATTTAATGATAGCTAGCACTTAGAACCTAGCACCTAGCACGTAGCACCTAGCACTTCAGTGTGAACGAACCATATCTTTAACATGGGCTACAACTTTTTCGAGTGATAGCTATCATCTAGCACGTAGCACCTAGCACCTAGCATTCCAGTATGAAACGGGCTTTAATGTCTATCTCTGTGCCAATAAATGTTTCTTAACCATTAAACGCTCCAATCCAAAAATCCAATTCCGAAAGCATTATTGAGAAAAAATGCGTTTGCAAAAGTATAAACCTCAAATCTGAAACGAAAAGTGTGAATCGATAGCCTTAAACCTTAAATTTTAAATCGTAAATCGTAAACCTAAAACCTTAATTTGTAAATCTTAAACCTGAAGTGTGAATTGGGCTTAAAAGACACCTACTACACCTACTACACCTACTACACATACTACACCGACGGAATTAAAACTTAAAATTTCTTTCTTGTTACTAAAAATTTCCCTAAGCAACCTAAGCAAAACCTTAAAATCAAGCTAAATTTAATGTTTTGTTTGATTTTGAGGTTTTGCTTAGGTTGCTTAGGTCCGTCGGTGTAGTAGGTGTAGTAGGTGTGGTAAGTGTCTTTTAGTGCTTGCCACTTTAGAGCCGGAGCGAGGGGACTTTAGAGCCGAGGGTCTTTAGAGCCGCAGTGTGGGACTTTAGAGCCGTATTGGAGGGACTTTGGAGCCGTAACGTAACTTTTGTGTTCAGAAAATTCATAAAAAATTAAGGGACTTTAGAGCCGAACAAATTTTGTCAAAGTTGGTTAAATTACGTCATTTTCATACAATATATAACTGAAATTAGCCAAATTTTAAGTTGTAAAAGTTTTTAAACTTTCTAATATACTTTTAAAACCTTTTGGTGTCCAGAAAGAATATTTTCGGCATAATATCTTCCGAAATAAATTTTTTTTTATTTAAGCAGTAAACTAAAGGATTTTCAATAGTTTTAAGCTTTTTTTAGATTTTTATCTTGATTTTTAGGTTTCGCTTAGGCATAGGAAAAATAATGGTTTTTTGTCTTAAATTTTTATTGCAACATTTTCTAAAATAAAACATCTTTGATATTTATCATAACAAATGTTTCAATTTAAAAACCAAAAACCGTAAATCTTAACCCTTAACCATGCCCTATATTCACATAAAAAATCTTTTATCAAATAAATCAAAGCACGAATCTAAACCATGTTTTTGCTCAAGATTAAAAGTTTATCAATAATTGGAAGTTAATAAGTTTCTTTTCCCGCCAAATCCTTATACATTGTTATCTTTTGTATATACAATAGAAAACTCGAAGCATATTTATCACGCATAATGATTACCGCATTGCATAATTAGCTCCATTTGTTATGTAAATGTTTTAATATTACTTGTATGTTGTTTTACTATTGTTTGCAAAAACATTTTTTCATTTCGGCTCTAAAGTCCCTGCTGCGGCTCTAAAGTCCCCAGGTCCGGCTCTAAAGTCCCGGCTCTAAAGTCCCTCGGCTCTAAAGTCCCCAAACCAAGACACCTACTACACCCACTACACCTACCACACCGACGGACCTAAGCAACCTAGGCAAAACCTCAAAATCAAACAAAACATTAAATTTAGCTTGATTTTAAGGTTTTGCTTAGGTTGCTTAGGAAATTTTTAGTAACAAGAGAGGCTTTCATCCCTGGGTCGGTCCGTCGGTGTAGTAGGTGTCTTTTAGGGTTCCGAGCAATCTCCCAACAAAAAGGGTGATTCTCATAACTGTGGAATCTCCCCACAGTTTGTGGAAAGTCCCTACAGACTCAAAAAATACGTTTGCAGCAAACACCGCCTAAGCCTAAGTCTGAACCTAAGCCTAAGCCTAAGCCTGAACCTAAGCCTAAGCTAAGCCTAGACCTAAGCCTAAGCCTGAACCTGAACCTAAGCTTAAGAAATATTTGAACTGTTGGGAGATTCATTGATTGGTTGGGACTTTCCTCAGTTAGGACTTTGCCTGATACCGTCTTTAAATGGCAAGCACTAAAAGACACCTACCACACCTACTACACCTACTACACCGACGGCACGACCGAGGGGTGAAAGTCCTCTTGTTACTAAAAATTTCCCTAATCAACCTAAGCAAAACCTTAAAATCAAGCTAAATTTAATGTTTTGTTTGATTTTGAAGTTTTGCTTAGGTTGCTTAGGTCCGTCGGTGTAGTAGGTGTAGTAGGTGTCTTTTAGGGCTAACAGGAGAAAACTCCGCAGCTCACTCTGCAGCGGAGTTTACGCCTACGCCTTCCTAAGCCTAAGCAAAGCCTAAACACAACCTCAACTTTCTTTGCGCAGCTATTTGTTAAAGTTTAGGTTGTTTTTAAGGCTTTGCTTAGGCTTAGGAACGCATAGCCTTAAGCTTAAAAAAGATTATTTCACTCCAGGTAACTCCGCTGCGGAGTCAGCTGCTGAGTTTTCTCCTGTTAGCCTCTTTTAGTGCTTGCCCCTTAAATTATTTTGCTACCAAGGACCCTGGACAGTCGGCGGCGTTACTGCTGGACAGTCGGCGTTTCCTTGAAATGGATATCTGGGTGTGCAACCGATACATCACTGACAGATTTTACATGTGCTAAAATCTTCAATTTTTGGGCTTAAAACTTTTTGTATATAACCTAAAAATCAAGCTAAACTTTATCACGATAGAGTTTAAGATTTTTCAGCGCGCTTAAAATTACCACTAGCACGCTGAGAATCAGAATCTACCTTTTTTGGCAAACACTAAATTTGGTGACGTGCTAAATCCCCACAAAAGTAGTGTAAAATCCCCATGGCAAAATTCTCCATAATGTAGTGCAAATTCTCCGTAACAATTAGAAATGTGTTTGCAAACTAAAATGTCTTAAAAAAACTGAGTTTTAATCATAAAAGCCTTAAAAATGTTTTAATTTTTTCCTAAGCCTAAGCAAAGCCCCAAAATCAAGCTAAATTTTATCATAATAAAATTTTGTTGTATTTTCCAAGTGTCAAAATTTAAAGGAAATATTGCAAACGCATTATATTTATGGGGAATTTACACCAGCTTGTAGGGATTTTGTAACGTTTATGGGGCAATTTATAAACCTAAGCACATCAGAAATATTCAGGCGAGTCAGGAACGAGTCCAGTACGCGTTTCTAAGCCTAAGCAAAGCCTAAAAACAATCTAAAAGTTCTCCACGCAGCTATTTTATAAAGTTTAGGTTGTTTTTTAGGCTTCGCTTAGGCTTAGGAACGCGTACGCTAAAGCTCGTTCCTGACATGCCTAACGTGCCTGTGTGCCTAGCGTCCCTAGCTTTATAAATTGCCGTTTATGAAGATTTTGGCCTATGGGGAATTTGTCGGGTCCGTATAAAATCCCCATGGACAAATTCCCCATAGGCCAAAATTCCCATAAACGTTACAAAATCCCCATAAGGTGGTGCAAATTTCCCATGAAACAGTGCAAATTCCCCATAAAGTGGTGTAAATTCCCCATAAATATAATGAGTTTGCAGTATTTCCTTAAAATTTTAACACTTGGAAAATACAACAAAACTTTATCATGATAAAGTTAGCTTGATTTTAGGGATTTGCTTAGGCTTAGGAAAAAATTAAAACATTTTTAATGCTTTTATAATTAAAACTTAGTTTTTTTTAACACATTTTAGTTTGCAAACGCATTTCTGATTGTTATGGGGAATTTGCACTACTTTATGGGGAATTTGGCCATGGGGATTTTACACTATTTTTATGGGGATTTTGCACGTCACCAATTTGTCGAAGGGATTTTTATACGAACCCTAAATTCCACTTACTGCCGCTCCGACTCCGCCTCAAATTTCTGCAAAATGTCCTTTACAAATTAAGAATTAAAATAGAAAAAACAAAACTAGCTTTAAACATACAGGAAAAAATTTCACCCAAGGCTAATGTTGCATATGCATAAATGCACCCCAAATCTTTTTTAAACGTCATAACCGTACGATTTTAATTTGTCCTCTTATGTCCCACAAATTTACGAGGTCACCCAGATATAATTTAACCATAGTAAACTACTTTTACTACATTTAACCTAATATTTTTTAATTTACGTTAATAGCCAATAGAATCAAATCTGTTATTAATTTACAGGTTTTAAAGAGACTTGTTTCAGTCTTTTCTGGCATTTAGTTTTTAGACTTATGTAGCTTTATACTATTCCATTTAATATAAGGCTTTTTTTACGAAACTTTGTTTCGTCTTTTGCTAGAATATTTTTTAATTTACGTTAATAGCCAATAGAATCCAAACTACATAATGAATGATATAACATTTTAATAAATTGTAGCAATATCTCCAGCTAACAGTTTAAACTAAAAGTAAACCCAACGTGGTTGAAACCGTTCTTGAACTAAAAAAGATCCCCCATTAAGTAACCACTCAAATCATGAGAATCTGACGTCACTCATATCAGCCAATCAGAATTTAGAAAATGAAAGATTTGAAGTAAGAAATCAACTTCAGATGATAGTTTATAAATAACTCTTATTTTGTGACACAAAAAAAGAAAATAGTTGTTTAATGAACACGTGAACACACTGTTGCAGCTACGTTTGGTTTGCCTTTAGTGCAACGAAAACCATAAAATAAATGCAGCATAAAATAATATCAATATAAATCACCTGGTATTCGTGTGGGAAGCCCAGTTTTTAAGTCGTCGATCAACATCAATTTTCAGAGGAAAATAAATCGGAATTGTACGAGAAAAGGCGCGCTGCCACGCCGATGGGGGCAAAGGGGTGGGTGGGGGGAGTTATATTTCCTTAAAAATCTCGAAACTTTTGACACCCCTCCTTAAATTGAGGGGTACCCCGGACAAGAAGTGCTAAAAGCACCCCAAAAACGGTAAAGAAAATCAGCGACTAAGCTCGGCCTAAGCAAA
>JASAMX010035139.1:0-12346 GCA_030248175.1 Microlaimidae sp. YZB2_3 | reverse complement strand
TGTAACACGTTCAGTTACATACTCTCTATCAACAATTTTTTGAACGTAATCTATGATTTTGATCAACCAGTTGTCTTTGCTATTGAATAACACGCATGAGTGCGCATTTTTATCTAGTTTAAAGCACAATTTTGCCCAAATATTGGCTGCGTAAGTAATCTTTGTGTAAAAATTGTGATTTAAGTACGCATTTCCAAGCCGACAGACAACGAACAAGATAACTTTTGCACAAATCGACAGGGTGAATCATTTTTTTTTCTTAAAATATGCTAAACCTAAACCCATCATCCCTTTAAACACTACGCTTGTTTCAAGTTGATGGCTTAACGCGCGCAAAATGCGCAAGTTATAATGTAAAAAGAGTTGTAACACGGGCTGATTGAAAGCATTTAGGTAAACAAAAAACCCAATCGCCAACGTGCAAAAAAGCGAATATTAAAATTCACTGAATTGTCGCGTCACAATATTTTTTTCTTAGAAAAAATTCTTTGGTAACCAGTAGGCATGAATTATTCTTACTAACAAAACGGAACGGATTTATAATTTACTTGTAGGGAAAATTTAAGGGACTGAAACACTATCCTATCTAAAACTTGATTTCTAAACATTCATTATTATGATTCGTATGGCAGTTCACATAACAATGTAAGATAAAAAAATGGATTTACAGACGAAAAAAAAACTGAAGTTCTTTTGACAAAGTTTTATTGGGAGCCAAATTTAATTAAATACATTAAAACAAACTACAAAGCCTCACACTGGTTTTGAACTAAAAACGCGTACTGCTAAATATAAAAAGTTATGCTTTAAAAAATGAATTAAGTCTGGGAAATGAAAGAGGTTCATGTCAGGAAGGGAAGGGGTACAACATACAAAATATGTAATCTTGGGTGGGGGATAAAATATTAAATCTAAGGTGTATTACCTAAGAAAAATTGGAAACGCCCAACTATTAAACGGGGTTAACAAAACCATGCTAATAATACTCCAGACATGTGCACTGCCCCCCCCCCCCGGGGTTAAAACGGGGGAGGGGCCATTCCAAAATGGGGGGGGGCACGGGGGGGGGCAACTTTTTTTGAAACGGGGGGGGGGCAAAAAAGGGGGGGGGGGCACGCAGGGGGGAAAAAAAAAAAAGATAAAAAAGAAAAAGGAGAAAAAAAAGAGAAAAAAGAAGGGAAATGGGAAGAAACAAACAAAAAAAGCGGAAATAAGGTAAAAATAGGTCTAAAATGGCTTAAAATACATTGAAATAGGCTAAAAACTGCAAAAAATTCGCGATGATGGCGTCATCATAGGTCAAAAATGGCGTCATATTTTTAGGGTACTGTTGCATATTTTGGAGGGGGGGGGGGGGGGAGGCAATAAAACGGGGGGGGGGCAAATCCTCCAATAAAACGGGGGGGGCATTTTCAGACCGTGCACAGGTCTGATACTCGGACAAGCAAATATATTTTTCTCGCTAAATCAGAATTCCACAATACTGATTATAGGAAATTTATCTATTTACTATATACGAATTGGAGACACTTCGCTCCCGGCCCACTTAGCCCCTGGCAAACTTTGTGAACGCATTTTTTGCGACGCTCTTAAAGATGGCAACCCTACATTTTCCTAAACCTAAGCAAAACCTAAAAATCAAACAATATCTTTTTTGTGATAAATTTATAAAATTGGCCGAAATAAGCCAAGAACGAGGTTAGTCCCAGCAAAAAATAATAAGTTTGCAAAAATTTCTTGGGAGCGAAATGGGACAAGAACGAAGTGGCGGAAGCGAAATGGGCCGTTTCCAGTGTACATATATATAGATATAGAGGAACACGGTCACAGAAGCTAGGGGGGTGTTTAACCCGGGTAAATGACATTTCAAAATCTAGGGGAGGGGTCCTAGAAAGGTCGAACCCCCCCCCTAGCTTTCTAGGGGGGTCGACCCGTGGTCATAGGTGTCCGACCAGCCTGGACTGCCCGGACCGCCCCCCCCTTAGGCCGGTCCAGGGTACCCCTCCCCCCTAGCGCCCATTTTGGACCCTCCCTCCCCCCTAAAACCCCAGTCCAGACCGACCCCCCCCCCCTGAAGGCGGTTTTTGACCTTCCCCCCCCCTAACAGCTGTTCCACCCCCCCCAGGGACGTAGCCAGGGGGGGAAGGCGGGGGGGGGGCGCCCCCCCCCCCCCCGAAACGGTCCGACAGGAGGAAAAATAAGGATAGTGGTTGGGCGGGGGGGCGGCCGGCCCCCCCCCCCGAAATGGTCGCCAGATAGTAAAATTTGGGGGTTTTCAGAGGCTAAAAATTCAAAATTTTCTAGCGCCTCGCTAATCGCTCGGCGCCAAACTTTAAAATAATTTTAGTACCCCAATGGACCCCCAAAAACCAAAAATTTGTTCCGCTTCGCTTCGCTCAGCGGTCACTTTCTATAGTATACATACATATATATATCTCGTTATTTATGTTGCCTGATGCTAATGTTATTTTAAAGTTAGTACAATAATTTTTATAAGTAATAAGCGGGGGGGGGGGGGCGGGGGGGCCTTTCGCGGGGGCGGGGGGGGGGGCGCGGGGGAAGAGAGGAGAAAAGAAAGAGAAGGGAAAAGGGAAAAAAGGGACAAAAAAGCGGAAAGGGTATGGTCTGGCTTTCTTGAATAGGCTAAAACTGCAAAAATTCGCGTAAGATGATGGCGTCTCATAGGTCAAATGGTGTCTATTTTTAGGGTACTTTTTCTTTTTTGGCGGGGGGGGGGGGCAGTAAAGGGGGGGGGGGGGGGGGGGGCAAATCCTCCTAAACGGGGGGGGGGCATTTTCAGACCGTGCACAGGTCTGAGTAGTACTACACAGAAAGCAAAACAAACAATCATATTGGTTGATTTATGTACCTCCCCCCTCCTAAACTTTCCTGCCGCGTATAGCATTGGCTCGGATTTTTTTCATATATGTAGGTACCCTAGAAAACATGGAGCCGAGATGCTGCTCATGTGCTTTGGTTTACAATGTGGGTTTAGCCAAGGGGTCTGAAACTAACGTCTCTAAATTCCTTTTTTGTAAAATCCAGGCTCTGTCAATGTGTGCTTATGTAATTTTTAACTAAGAAAACATGTTTTTACCGCTAAAAACATTAGATAATAGGTTATTAGGCCAAAAAACAGTGTATTATACAGCTTTATCTACGTTTATCCTTGCTTTTTTAACGTTTTCAAAAATTAAGGGGCGGGGAACTCCGCCTCCCCCCCCCAAAAAAATTTCGGGGGGGTCGGAGCCCCCCCCGAAAATTTTTTTTGTACTAAAATCCGCCCCCCCCCAAAATGAAACTCTGGCTACGTCCCTGCCCCCCCCCTATCTACTTAATGTGCGATAGGCATAAAAATCGTTTTTTTCGTGCGCGCGACTGAAAATATACAGGCTCAAAATTCGTGCGCGCACGAATTTCGTGCGCTAAGTTTATATACGTATATATTCCTCATAAATATAACAATAATTTTAGTGTTTTATACAAATTTTTATAATTTATAATAAACCTTAGGTTTTTTACAAACTGATTGGTACGTTACATTAAAAATAAAAAAAATAAAATTCAGATGTTCGTTTTAAAAACGAACCGTTTTTTAAAAACAAACGGTCCGTTTTTTTAAACGACCGGTCCGTTTTTTGCGCTGCCGCCGTTCGTTAAACACTTGCCCGGCAAGTTGCCGCATGCAAAATAATGAAATGAAAACAAAATACAATGATTATTATTATTTATTATGTAACCGGAAAATAGAAGAAAGTTGGTGAAACTTTTACCGGAAGCAAAAAAAATCAACAAAAAGGTACCTCTTATAATATGTTAACGTTTTTAACAGTTTCCAAAAGTTTTTTTGGCAGGTCCAGGCTATTTCCCCCCCTAAGTACCCCAGTCCAGGCTTCCCCCCCCCCCTAAGGACCCTTCAGTCCAGGCTACCCCGGGGTCAAAATTTTTCGAAAATTTGGTCCAGGCTGACCCCCCCTCCTGGGCCTACAAAATGGTAAAAAATGGGCTGACCCCGGGGTCAAACCCCCCCCCTAGCCGTCCGGGGTCGGACACCTATGCCCGTGGTGTAAGATTTTGAAACCTAGATGGGCGTCAGATGGGGTCCAATGTCCGAAGCAAAATACTTTTAAACCATTAACGGTTTAATGATAGTTTTTTATAAGATAATACTACATTTTATTGAATAAATTAAGCAATATTTTGGTATAAAAAAGGGTGTAAAAACATGATTTGTGTTAAAAATTCACGTTTTTGGAAGAAAATTTAGTATAAAAAAGTACTTAAAATTTTCTCGAGAGGAGAGGGAGGGGGTCAGATTTCAAAATCTAGAGGGGGGTCAGGAGTGCTAAGAAATTTGAAAATTTGGAGGGAAGGGAGGGGGCTGGATTTTTTAGGAGGGGGCCCCCAAAATTTCAAAGCTAGAGGGAGGGAGGTGTATCCCACCACCCTACCGCCCACCCACTCCCCCTCTTGTTCATCTATGAATATACACTAAGGTTTAGGAGAAGGAAAGAGAAAAGGGGGAGCAATCTCAGGTTGGCAAAATTCGAAAAGTAGTACGAACACCTTAATAACATTTTTAACTAACATAATATTTTTAAGCTTATTAATCCAGTTTTGAGATTAATAATATAAATATGTCTGATGGTTCTTTATTTAAAAAAATAAATTAATTTTTATTAGGCAAATAAACTTTAATAAAATCTCCAGTGTTTGTTAATAAGAACATAATTGGAGCCGAACAGGGGCAGAGGGTTCATAAATAACCTCACAATTTGAAGACAAAATATGTCCTTAAAATACTTTATCAGACAAAATTTGAAGTCTTAAAGCGTGTCTTTAGCAATAAACCGCTTACACGTGAAAAAAAAACAATATAAAACATAAAAATTAAATTTTTTACATCTATTATTCTTTTATAATCGATCGAAAAACAATGGTAGGTATAACAAAAAAATACATTTTTTGGGTTTTAATGAATCCCGAAACTACCGGTAACCTCCTAAAATTTTGGGGTGCCAGTAGGTACTAAAAACGCTGAAAATAGGGTATTTGCGGTGAGATATTTTCCAAAAAATGTGTAGCCGCCGACGACCGAAAAGTTTTTTAGGTATAGGAGAGGTTATATAACCGGCAATATACCCTCCAAAAAATCCTAAATTTTGTCTTCACTTATGATCTGCAAACTAAACCAATCTAACTATGTATGCTCAGCTCAGCTCAAAGCAGGAGGAGATGTTAGAAGTTATACCTTCAAGAAAATTTCTATAATGCTGACCTTTTTTTCTCCCAAAATTTCAAGGGACATCCGAAATTACCATTTAAAATTTGGAAGAAGGCTGGGAGTGGGGAATCTAATCTAACCACTAAAACGTTAAAATTAGGGCTTACTCGGTAAATTGCCACTTTCCAAAAAAAAAACCGAGAGGCTACCAATCCATGCTACAGACCTCTTAATAAACACCAAGATTCAGGCGACCCCCCCCCCCATTTTTTAAGACCAATTCGATCGAGTGGACTTAAGACCATTAGATTCCATTAATTGTCAAATTTTATCCAGGTGTATTCATCTACAGATGAATACACCTGGATAAAATTTGACAATTAATGGAAAACGCGGAATCTGAAAGCGCAAAAGGCTAACTCGAATCCGGGTTCAAATACGGAAAAAAGGGATCGTTAAAAACCACTATAATGCCTATCGGCCTTCTGAACTGAACTAATTATATGAAGTTTGAACAATTAAACTTACAAAACCAAATTAAATTTACTAAACCTTTTCATGATAATTTACTAAACCTTTTCATGATAAATTAAAAAATCATAGCCACTAATACAAACACTGGACTAATTCTAAAACTACTGAGCTGAGCTGTTTTAAGACGTATGTTTTTGTTTTGATTCAAAAATCAAAAGGTTTTAATGCGCATGTCCTGTCCGACAGAACGAAGGTACCCATATATGGGGGATAAATTTTAGGGGATGTCCGGGGTATCCCCAAATTTTAGAAGAATGTCAGCAGCTTTGTGATATTTTTGAGGTGGGGGTGGGAGGTATAACCACCCACCAACACCTCTATATATATATATATATATATATATATATATATATAAATATATATATGAATATGCTACAACAAATCCCAAATCCTCTACCCCAAAAAAACCTTTTCTACCAAATAAATAATATAAAAATTAAAATAATAATTAATAAAACAAAAAATATAATAAAAAATATAAAAATAAATAAAAAATATATATAAAAATATAATAAAAAAAATATAATATATAAAAAAATATAATACAAAAAATCTTTTAAAATCGCCAAAAATCTTTTAAAATTGCTTGAAATATGCTCTTAAATGGTAAAATAGAGTAATACAGTAATACATAAAACTTTTAAAGAAACATTTGTTTAGTGTTAAATTTAACAAAAAAAGATAAAATCTTTCTGAAGTCAAGCTAGAAGTCACGGGTAGGTGGTAAGGAGAAGGTTGTTTAAAAATAAAGATTTTAGGGGTGAGCGGATTGAAACTTGAAGGAAAAAGGGTTAAAAGATGTATAACCCGCTTTCTACGCCCTACTGCCATAGGTGGTGGACAAGGGGGGTTTGGGGGGTTACACGTACACCTTCGAAAATTCCGATTATTATTGCCAAACCTCCCCCCTAGAATCTGAGGGTACCCCAGACACCCCCCCTAAAATTTAAAGAGTCCCAGTAGTAAAACACTAAAAATGGGGTATTTGGAGTACAAGTCAAAAAATTCTTGGGACACCCACGCCCTCCTATTTTCTTTCAAATTTCAGACTGTCCCTTAAAAAAAACTTTAACTATATGAAACATTGATTATAGGAAGGTTCTGCCAAACCAACTTAATCACAGACCAACAAACTATACAGAACGCTGTAAGTGCCCCTGCAGTTTACTGGGGACATTTTTGCCAAAGTGAAAAAGGGGATAACTGTTTTAAACAGATGCGGACAAAATAAAATTAAACGGTAAAATTTTTATAAAAAATAAGCCATATGGAAAAAAAATTTCGAAACTTTATAAAAAAAACTGCAAAAATTTTGCCAAAATGATTTAAAAAATGCCCAAAATGTTTAAGTGAAATATTTAAACGGAGGACTTCATAAACAAATATAGCGGCTGAGGATCGCCGAACTGTACACAAGTCTGAACGCGAAAAGAAAGCCGCTGAGAAGCGAAGGAAATCTCGCCTTACCTGTGACATCTGCGGTCGGGGGCTGACTTCCCGCATGTCCACGGATCCCTTCCACAGGCGGTTGGCCAGGTGGCAAACCAGCACTCCGTCCCGGAGCAGCTGGGCGAAGTCCAACAGCTCCGCCGTGCGCCACGTGACCCGGTGGGACTTGTCGATTATACCGCAGCGGACCATCCACTCCACGCACTCCCGCCACAGGTTGGCCGGTTCAGCAGACATCTTTACATAACACCTGCTGTCTCTTTACATTCCTTGTAAAACCTGAAAATGTCACAATAAGTTTTTACCAATAATTGTTTTTTTTTATTCCAAAGCACTTTTAAAACGACCTTCGTACATACTTTTGGGATTTTATTCAGGTGTGGTGGGTAACTTTCATTTTTCACATTACGTCTTTTAACATCTCCTCTTTAAAAACATTTTATCGCGATTTTAAAAACGTAGTTTTAAAAAATAAGTTTTCTGCCCAAACAATAAAGTTTGGTATTTTAAGGGTTTTTTGGGCTCGAAAAAATAATAAAGTTTTGGTGTTCAAGTTAAGGAACACACATTTATATGATAAAGTATTTCTTGATTTTTGGGCTTTGTTTAGGTTTAGGTTTTCAATCTTCAATGACAAATTATTAAATGAAAGGTGGTACAAGTTCCATACGTGTACCAAAATTCGATTTGACCGATCTAACAGTGAATACCAGTTGTAAAACAGTTTTATATCCTAAATAGAACACGTAGACCTCATTTTTGTGGTTATTTTTGAGATTTAAGCTATCGATAAAAAGTTATGGATCAATTCATACTCAAAAAATGGCCTTTTTCAGCATGTGCAATTTATGATGTTAAGAAAAAAATTTTGTAAACGAACAAACTAAATTAAAAACTATGTTTTAACAATGCTAAAAGTCTGAAGAACTCAAAAATTTTTAAAAAAATTGAAAATTCGAAAGTCACATGGACCACCAAAAACATGGACAAGAAAATTTGTTTGACTTTAAACGCTGATTTAAACTTAGTTTTTCACCGATTTATTGTTCCTAAGCCTAAGCGAAACCTAAAAATCAAACAAAATTGTAATATAATTAATTTTTATTAAAATAAGTTGTTTTTCAAAAATTTTAATTTTTTCACAACTAAAATTTAGTGGGTATTTGAACGGTTAGTATAAAAAAATGGTAGCTACCATGAAAAAAATAAAAGTATATTTGTAACTGCTAGACACTTGGTTATACGAAAAAAAAATATTAATTTGATTAAATGCTTAATAAAAAAATTTTCTTAATAGCATAAATTGTACATGCCGAAAAAGGGCAATTTTTGGGTACAGATCGGCTCATAACTTTTTTTCAGAGGCTCAAATCCAAAAATTAACCACAAAAATGAGGTCTAAGTGTTCAATTTATGCTATAAAGATGTTTTACAATTTGTAATTACTTTTGAATCGGTCAAATCGAATTTTGGTACACGTATGGAACTTGTACCATGAAAGGTTATTATAAATAATGATAAAATTTTGAATTTAGAGTTTTTGGTTACAAAAACGGTGGTTCAGTTCATGGGCTTAGCCAGGAAGGGTCTAGACCCCCCTTTTGGGTCGGCAACGGGAAAAATTTGGAGTTAGACAGACCCCCCTTTCCGGTCGCCAAAGGATAAAAATTTGGGGGTCTAGAACGCCATTTTTTTTTTAAATTTTCTCGCGCTTCACTCCGTTCAGCGCTCGTTTAATAGGTCTCCATTTCTAAATTTGTGTTACCTTTTTTGTAATCTTTGTATGTACGCTGGACCCATCCTATTCTTAAGGCTGGTTCATACTTATAACAGAACTTCCTTTGGACAAAGTCCAAAAAATAATTTCAGAAAATCCAAAACGTCCAAAGTCCAAAAGACTTTTGTCCTTTGGATTTTGTCCAAACCACATTTTGTCAAAAGTATGTATGAACCAGCCTTTAATGTTTTAATTGGTCTCCACTTCTAAATTTGGGTTACTTTGTTTTTTAGTCTTGATAGGACAACGCTGGACGCCCTCCTTTCCCCCTTAGATTGTTATATAGTAAGATTAAAGATATAAAGGTTAGGGGAAGTAATTTTAAAAGGATTTTTTGATTTTACTTTGCATGACTCAGCTCTAATTCAATGTGCTTATTTTTTAGTGGTTATTGCTTTGGAAATCGAAAATTTTAAGGTTTCAAATTGTTTGTAAAAATTTTTTTCTTTGTTTTATGGACTTATTTTTATAGAATAATAGGAAAATAATGAAGTATGTGACAGAAACAAATGAATAAACACTCCGCGTGAAGCGCTGAAAAAAATTTTTTAGCCCTTTTATAACGTTTAGGATTTGGACCCCCCTGAACCACCCCCCCCCTCCCTTTCTAACATTTTGTTCAAGGTTGGACCTTCTTTTTGAAATCACACCTTTTTTCTAATCACACCGCTTGGTGTATATAAAATACCACACCAAATATATTGTTTTTAAAAAGGTAACGGGACTTTAGAGCCGGGGGGACTTTAGAGCCGGGGTTTAGGCTTCTCAGCTTTTGCTTAGGCTTAGGTTCAGGCTTAGGTTTTGCTTAGGGTTAGGTTTTGCTTAGGCTTAGGCTTAGGTTTTGCTTAGGCTTAGACTTAGAAAAAAATTTTCTAAAGCTCTTTAAAAGCTCTAAAGTTTCGGCTCTAAAGTCCCTCGGCTCTAAAGTCCCCAAACCTTTAAAAAGTTTAGGACCAATAGATCCGAAGGAAGATAGAACCCAACAAACTTAGACCTATTAACAGTCAAAATTTATAATTTTTTAAACAATTTCAATTTTTACCTAGCAAATAAACGGCTGCCACTTTATGCCATTAATAAGATTCATATTTTTTACATAAAAATAGCAAAATTTTTGTTTAAATGAATTTTTTGGATGTTAACTTTGTAATTTTTTGTTTATACTTATCTGTTCCAAAGAACAACAAATACACAAGTAAGGTGTGGTATTTTTTTACACCAAATGAAGTGGTGTGATTGTCATCGTTCCTGACCGTTCCTGACCGTTCCTGAGCGCGCCTGAATATTCCTGTGCGCCTGATGTGCCTAGCTTTATAAATAGCCTTTTGTAAGCTTTCCTTCCCCTTAAACAAGTAGTCCATTAAAAATGAGACATGCGTACATTAATACATAGAATGAGTTATTATAGCCGCAAGGGAAGTTCCCGGAAATTTCGTCTTTTACAATGCGTCTTTCAACATCTCGTCTTCTAGAACTCGTCTTTGAAAAACTCGTCTTTTAAACATTTCGTCTTCGGAAAACATGTCTTTTGGATGCAATTTTGTAAACGCACTTTTCAAAAGACAAGTTTCTTCTGTTTTTTTGACTAAAACAATGTATTGAAAACCTTTTTTTACCTAAGCCTATGCAAAAACCAAAAATTAAGCAAAATTTTTATCATAATAAACTTTTATTAAATGATTTATTCAAAAAACTGAGAGCCTAAGCCTAAGCAAAACCTAAAAATCAAACAAAACTTTATCATGGTAAATTTGTATTTAATGATGCTTTTTAAACTGAAGAGTAAAAACCTTGATTTGTTGGAAATCGACATTTAATAATGCGACTATTTTTTGTTCAGAAAAAACCTTATTGTTTTTCCTAAGCCTAAGCAAAGCCCAAAAATCAAAGCAAATTTTATTATTGGGGTGGAAACTCGCATTTTTGAAAGTACCTTTACAAAATCGCAGTCAAAAGACGAGTTTTCCGAAGACGAGATCTTTAAAAGACGAGTTTCTCGAAGACGAGATGTGGAAGACGAGATGTTAAAAGACGAAATGTAGAAGACTAAATTTCTGGACACCGCAAGGGGCGCTAGGAAAAAATACGTTCTGCATAATATCTTCGGAAAGAATCTCTTCTGCAATAATATCTTTTGCAAAAATACATTCCATTGGAAAAAATAACTTCTCGCCGTGCGTCGCGGAAGATATTATGCTGGAGGTATTTTTTCCGCCATTTAAGAAATAAACTGACGAGTGAGACGCGCAGCGAAATAAAATAAAACAATCTTATAATTTTAAACATTGCCAACTATGCATATTTACAAGCCAAAAGCAAAGTTATAAAATATTTCATTTGATTTAATCTAAATATTTCCAAAAAAATGTTTGATTAAAGTCTTATTATACATAAAAATCAGCGTGTTTAAGTGTGCACAGCGTTGATTCATCATTTTGAAGTTTCTTTTAGAAATTTTCAAAAAGGATCGATGTTGAATTCTGCTAAATTACTGCACTACGCTTTAAATATAAATGAATACACTTTTAACTTTTTTTAAAAAAATTACTAAATTAAATAATACGCTGGTCCGTTTAATTCTAAAAGTAAAATTATTAGCTTATGGACAAATTAAAAACTCAAAGTTTAAAATCATACTCGTGTAAAAGGGTTTAAAAGCAAATTAAAGCTTAGTTTTAATTAAATTTATTTTTCCTGAACCTAAGCAAAACCATGAAATCAAGTTAATTGCATTGTGATGGATTTTTTTAATAATGCTTTAAAAATCCGATTTTTGTTATCAATAGTTTGTAATGTTTTAAATAATACTATTTGTTTATTTTTATTTATTACTGTGCCAAACTTTATGGTTTTAAAAACTCAGTATAAAACATTCCTAGTCAGTCTAAAATGCTTTAAAAACTATTCAAAACTTTTTCTTTAATTAAATTTATTTTTCCTAAGCCTAAGCAAAACCTAAAACTCAAGCTAAATTGTATTATGATACATTATTAGTTAATGTTTAAATTATAATATTTGTTTATTTCCGATCCGCTGCGCGTCTCACTCGTCTTTTTCTCGGTTTATTAATGCAACGTTTAGCGTTGAAAGGAAAGATTACCTTCCAGCATAATATCTTCTTCGACGCACGGCGAGAAGTTATTTTTTCTGAAGATATTTTACTGGAATGTATTTTTGCAAAAATTATTATTGCAGAAGAAATTCTTTTCCGAAGATAGTATGCAGAATGTATTTCTTCCGGACACCCTGCAGGGCACTATTTTCATAAAATTGTTTTAGAGTCCTTCATATTCTACGTTGGACGGAAGTAAAAAAAGTGGTTATAGTATAGTTTTCAATTTGGAACAAAACTAAAACGCTAA
>JASAMX010035137.1:0-17671 GCA_030248175.1 Microlaimidae sp. YZB2_3 | reverse complement strand
TATGTTAATTTTCATTTTCATATTACATATTGTACTTATTAATTAACGAAATTAATTTACTAAGAACACTTTCCCTTGAAATATTTCTAAAATTATAAAAGATTGCCGTTTTTATGTTTTCTGTTGTTTTTTTCGTGCTCACCAATCGTTAAATATACCTAAAAACAACAAAGAATTTTATTTGTTTAAAAAATATAGGCTTATTATAAAAATTATATATTTTTTGCTTTTAATATTCAGCCATGCAATTAATAAGCAGCACCAACATTTTTTACTGGCTCAATTCCAATTTTTGACCATTTAATTATTCTTCTTAATTGCCGCAACAAGAAATTAAGCTATTAAAGTTATTCAAAAAATATAAAAAAGACAAACTTGATATAATAAAATTTATATGAGCAAATATGGAACAAATTCCACTATTAAATAGTAAAAACTGGTTAAAGGTGCGGTGTGGAGTCAAACTTTTTTCTCTTCGATTTTAGTATTTTTTGTAAAAATTTTAACCCTGCCTCCAATAGTCTACAAAAATTTTTTCAACAAAATATCTCCAAGGTTCAGGAGTTATGACCCCCCAAAAATGGCGTTTTTCGACGTATCTGTACGTGAAAGATTGCTAAATATAAATAACAAATTTAAGTTACAAATTATGCACTTGAAAAAAGCGGCTACTTTCTACTTTATTTTGATACCTTAATCGTCAAAATTGGTGCAGTATTTGTTGAAGTATTACAATTCTTATACAAAAAACCCTCGATTTTTTTCGCTAAAAACACGAAGTGAAGAGAAAAAAAAAGTTGGGCAAATTTCATAAAATCACTGCTGTTGTTTGGTGTTTTTAACGAAAAAAATCGCGGGATTTTTGTATGGGAAACGCAATATTTCAACAAATACTGCACCAATCTTAACGATCAAGGTATAAAATTAAAATAGAACGTAACCGATTTTATTTAAGATGCCTAATTTTTTAACTTGAATCTAAATCGTTATATCCATGGAGCAATCTTTCACGTACAAAATTGTCGAAAAACGCCATTTTTGGGGGTCATAACTTCTGAAAGACTGGAGATATTTTTTTGAAAAAAATTTTGTGGGCAATTGGGGGCAGGGGTAAGGTTTTCACAAAAATTATTAAAATCAAAGGTAAAAAGTTTGACTACACACCGCACCTTTAAGAAATTTCAAGCACTAATTATTACGAATATCGCATATTGTCAGTGGCAAAGTTATCGATTGTGGTGTCAAACTTAACCGTTTTTTAACTTACGCACGACGGTGTCGAAATTACGGATCTACAACACGACGGTCCCGTAACGACGGTCCCGCGACACGATGGTCCCGAGTAGGTACGACACGACGGTCCTGATGTGCGACACGACGGTGCCGCGACACGACGGTGCCGCGACACGACGGTGCCGCGACACGACGGTGCCGCGACACGACGTCCCGAGTGCATAATGCGTCTCCTAGAGCTAAAAACAATGTTACGTTTTAAATAAGAAAATGCGCGTTTTTTACTTACAATTGCCATCAAGTTTTAACGTAGAGCTTTTTCTGAATTTTGTTTTAAAAACGAACATGTAATATAAATATAACTTTTGTAACAATACTTTATTTGGCACTAAAAAATACATTCTGCAGAATAATTTCGAAAAAATATCTTTGTATACCCTTTTAAATTCATAAGAAAAAAAAAACTTTCTTCCCTAAGCCTAAGCGAAACCTTAAAATCAAACTAAAAAAACCTAAAAAGCCTTTGAAAATTCCGAATAATTTACTGCTCAAAGAAGATCTCTTTTCCTCAAAGAAGGATATTTTGAAAAAAAGTATTTCTTCCGGACACTTATAGGCAAATAAAATCTAGCTGACCGCGATATTTGAAGTATTGAATCGATTATTTAACAACAAAAACATTGAAAATTTTTCACTAAAGCGGATTAATAAGAAAGATTAGAAACTGTATTTTAATAATTATTTATCCAATTATTTAATTTGAAATCTAAATGCAAGTTTTTTAAGGGCTCCGGTTGGGTGGTGGAAATTTGGGGCTTTGAATTTTTGTAAGCCTAAGCAAAAGCTAGAAGCCTAAACCCGCTCTAAAGTCCCCGCTCAAAGCTCCCGTTACCTTTTTAAGGGCTAAATTTGTTTAATTTTTGTATATTATGTAAAAAAGTGGAATTAAAAAAAATCTGCGTTCTTATTTGTTTTGTTAAAAAATGTCATTACCGCACAATTTTAATTGGCCGTTCATGTCTGCATTCTAATTTTCAGCGTCAGCCAAATATAATTCAACCATTCAAATCTAGCCAATTGGCGGTTGTATTACTTCAGCTCGCATAAATGTTTACTGCGTAATTCTTATTAATGCATCCTTTCGCCAAAGGAAATAACCTGACATTTTTACTGTGTTTTAATTTACTTTCACAACTTTTTGAAGCATTGGTACTCTATATCGTGGTAAGTGGTGTGTTAGGTAGGGAAACCCCATTGACATTGATATTTATTATATTTACCATATGAATCATTCCTCCGCCAAGATAATAACCTGACTTTTTTAACGTGTTTCTATATTATTTATGAGAAATTCCTTCCGGGCTATTCATAATTTAATATAACCTAGTAAATTATGTGTTATGTAACCCCACCCGTACAATGATGGTGCAAATCGTGTTACACAGGTTCTTTTACGTGAATTTTAAGGTGGCCGAAATTAACGGAATCTTAAAATGCGCATTTAGATAAACGCATTGCAAAGTGATTTTGAAGAAAATATCAAAACATGAAAATTAACAATTTTGAGCCTTAAATAGAAGTTATTTTAAAGTTATATTGTGCTTCGTTCTAAATTTGATGCAGTTTAAACACAAATCAAAAATCCTGAAATTTACAAAAAATTCACTTTTTGTATGAAAATGTTGACAATGCAAAATAACTTAAATAAAAAACTTTTGCAAAAACACTTTATTCAACATTCATCCAGTTACTTTTGTGCTAGTTCATTTGTGTTTTAAAAATAAGCCAATTTTCTAACACCCTAAATTGGTGGCCGAAATTAAGGCGTGTTTGAAATTAAGTCAGTTACCCTAAGTCAGTTCAAAATTATAACCTATATTTTTACATTAATACAAAATTTCGCGAAATTTTTTTTCGAATTTTCATAAAAAATTTCGTTTCCAAGGTCCGCACGTAAATTGTAGTCCGCACTTTTAAGTTTTTGTTTAATATTAACGTGTCAAATTTACAACGTTTACGGTTGAAATTATGGTTTTAAGGTTTTTTTTAAGGTACAAAATTATAGTTGTTTTTAGTTAAAAAATATGTTCTAAATTTAATTTAAAATCATTTAGTGTTTTAAATAATATTATCTCTTAAAATTAGTTGTTGAAGATTGTCAAATTCATGCACAAAAATTTTCTTTTGTAAACAGAATAGTTATAACTTCAAATATTTTACTCCCGTCTAAATTTACTGACCTTTGATTGGACTCATTTAAGAATATGACTTAAATAAAAGCTCATTTGAGCCTTTAGATTCATAGCAAAGTTAGGACTCTGTACTACGATAATATTTTATTGTGCCGAGTTTACGTTATGAATTCTTTCTTTACGTTTTTTTATTAGTTCACATTATGAATTTTATTTGCTTATATTTCGTTGACCGTTTCCTGTTCAACAAACACTTTAAAAACACGTGCATACTAGTGATGTTTTAACCTTAAAAATTAAACAGCGCAAAGTTCCAACTATTTAAAACCAAAACACTTCGGAGCTCTGTCCTTTACCTAAAATGCTGATCAAGAGCTCCGACTTTTTTTTAATGGAAGAGCACCTATCATTAATAAGAATTACGTTCAATTAAAGTATTACCTTGAAACGGCACCAAAGCTCAGTCAAATTTTTCCGCTTTTTTGCAATCATATTTCGTTCATTCCTATTTGGGTGATTTCAAATTGCAATATAATAAAATCCTGCAACGATAATAGACAATTAATATGACCTACTTAATGGTTTTAAGTTAATAGTTTTGTAGATTTTAGAAAGCGTGCCAATTAATGGTTTTGTTAATAATAGAGTTTTTAACATAGTTTCGCAGATTTTCGGAAACGTGCCAATTAATGGTTTTTGGTTAATAGCTTTTGTTAAACAGCAGTTAATAGTTTGGTAGATTTTTGGAAGTGTGCCAATTAATGGTTTTGCTGTTAATAGTTTTTTTAAATAGTAGTTAATAGTTTCGCAGATTTTCGCAACAGTGCAGCTAATGGTTTTTGTTAATAGTTTGCGTTAAAAAGTAGTTAATAATTTTTAATTTTCGAAAACGTGTCAAATAATGGTTTTTGTTAATAGTTTTAGTTTAACAGTTCAACTACAGTTTATTCAATATAAATGTTTAAGCTAATAGTTTGTGTTTCAGATAGTTATACAAACCATTGACTAATAGTTTTCACAATTATTAAGCGAGAACATCGAAAATAAACTGCCAACAACTTTTAGAAACTACCATTTCAGGAAAAATTTCGTATTATCACCATTGCACAAACACAAATACATATGTGTTTTTTATTGGTAAGAAGGCAAAAAATATAGAAACAAAGTATCGCAGCCGTGTGGAAACTTTGGTTCCATGGGTTGTTGTTTTACAAACAACCGGAACTAAATTGAAACTGGCTTAGAACATTAAATAAATTTTTTAATGTTCAAAACCAGAATTATAATTAAAAGAAAACAAGGTCAAATTTACAATCGCCAATCGCACAAGTATTGTTTCATTATCTCACAAAGGGGTTTTTAGGTTGATTAACTGCGATGTTAAAAGTAATATGACAGTACTTAATAAAGGGGTTAAGAGATCACTTTAAAAAAAACTACATATTACATAATGTTGTAATAAAAAAATGAAGTAAATAAATTGAAAATACAAAATAAACATATAGTTTTTAGGTCTACCGGTAATGGTTTGTTTTAAAATTTTTCTATATAATCAGTGAAATTAGTTTTAAACAACAATTATTTTTTAAAATTTGAACACTCTTTTAAAAAAGTTAAGTTGTATCCTAAGTTTTATTTTTTATAAAACTGAATTTCCTAAAATGAAGTTAAAAACAGCTTTTTTTTGACAATGAATGTATTGGCTTGCTGGATTTCACTCAGTTCTGCATGTAAGTTGATTGTGTATTATTAATATAATTCTACTGTAGAAATTTACAACAGATAGCTCTGCTGCCGTGGGATTCCTATTATAGAAAACATCATTTAAAACAATTCAAAACAATGAAAGACTTCTTTGTTAATATTTAAATAACAAAGAATTTATTACTTTAGTGCTCAAGTTTAATAATAATAATAATTGATTAAAATACCTTTATATTAAAAAGCCTATGTGAATTTTTCTAAAACCTACTATTTTGTCTGTTTTTATTGAGGGTCCCTTTCCATTTAGTTTTATCTAAATTGAAAAATCTATAAAAAAAAACTTTACCACATAATATGGTCACACATTTAGTGAATTTGTGCCGCCTCTCTTCAACCTTTAAGATTTTTTTACTTACTACCCCAATGTTTTAGATGTTGTCATTATAACTACAAAATAATAACAAGCTATTTATAATTATATTTGGTGCCTTGCTGTGTTGCTTTATGCTACTTATGATATATTATTTTTTATGTTTTATTTTTATAGGTAAATTTCCATCAGCACCAATTTGTTATAATTGTTCCGCTGGATAATTTTATGAGTCTACAACTGTTGCAATGCTGAAGTGATATTTGTATGATTTAATATATATTAAAATTATTCCTGTAATCTTTTTTTTCTTACCAATGCAACATTTGCCACACAGTAAATTCTTTGTCTAATTGTGTTATAATAAGTACAAAATCTACCATAATGAAAGCTACAGTGACAATCATGCCAGTGCAAGACAGAAAATAAGCTGTCACTTTTATAGTAAGTTTTGAAGGCATGACTATGGTAATGTTGACTAGGGTAGAGTTTTTATATATTGCTTGTGTGATGCCCTGTGTTGAAGTGTTTTTTAAGTGTGACCATTTGTATTCCGTGGATTGTATTTTTGTTATGTTTTCTGACGATTGCAGTAACTTGTAAAATATGAAATACGTTTATACTTGGAGTTTGAACAAGTTGGAATTTTACTTGAAATAAAAAAGATTTGAAGTATAAGATTTATTAATAAAGCATGCTTACAAAAGACATAGGTAGAATAATATGGTACAGTTTTACACAGGATAAATATTACAATATAAATAAATTTCAAAGTAATAAAACGACGACAATACAGAGAAGAAAAGAAAAAGGAGAGACAGGAATTAACTCAGCACTTTGGAACTCCGGCTTCAACTGACTTGATTTCCTCGACTCCTCTTCCGATTGAACAGATAGATTATCTGCTCACAATCTGTTCATCGGTCAGGCGAACCTTCTAACCTTCTTCAACCTGTTTCAAATCTTATCACTTAGGGGATTCCTCATCTCTCGCCACGTTTTCTATGCGTCGAACACGTTCGTATCCAAGCCGCCATCCTTAAGGTAGGCAAACCTACTACTAGAAGGTTCCTGGTATTTTTTAAAGGCGTAAAAAGTTTCAAAAAAACACCAATGTTTTTACTTAAACGAGCAATAATTTTCAAAACGTTTCAAATAACACAGTTAAAACCGATTTTAGTGTTTTACCGCTTTGTAGGTACGGCGCTGCTAGTGCGCTTGGTTCCCACTTTTATAATGTTTCAATTACAGAAAATGTTTCTATTTACAAGTTTGGAATGGACTTTTTAAAATCAAATTTTAAATTTTAAATACTTTTACAATCAAAACATTAAAAAACATATGTAGGTTTGAAATTAGTTGCAAAGCACGAATTTCAAGTTTATTTTTTGGCAATTCCAAATCCTTATTCACAAAAATACCATTTTAGTGGTGATTTTTAACTATTGTGATATTTAATCAAAAAACAAAATTTTATTAGCACAAACTGATATATTAAAACACTTCAAAACAAGATGAAACATATCATCGTGTTTCAATTTTAATTAAGTATAGGTTTAAACTAAAGAAACTAAGAAAATTACGATTTTTTTAAATTTTATTTTTTTCTTTTTTACTACAGAGGGTACTCTCTAGTACAGCAAAAAACGCTTATTCAGAACTAGTCCATACATTTAAAGTTAAAATAAGCTTGAAATAGCTTATTTAAAGGGTGGGGCTTAGCGTGTACAATAACATGCGGACCCGGACATGCGGATCTAAGACCGGACATGCGGACCTAGGCCGGGACGCTGTACTCCGAAACCTACCCGCATACAAGGCAAGTTTTATGTCCCGGTGAAAGGAGGTGAAGGGTATTGGCCGATTGGTCAGTCGTACTAAAAAAGCGAGGTCTTTTAAAAGCGTTGTTTTAATATCCAAATCAATTGCCTGCCATGTGGGTAGGTTAACCTACCCGCATACTAGGCAACTTTTTCCGTTGCTACTATTAGAAGTTTTTTTTAATAACTGAATTTCTTGTAATGTCGGTAGGTTAACCTACCCGAATACCAAGCAAGTTTTTTCCATTGCTATGTATTGTTAGAGCTTTTTGTTTTTTTAATAACAGAATAGGATAGTGGAAAGTTTTTAACATACAGTAGAAGGTCGCACTTTGATTTTGCTTACTTAACAGTAGTAGTTAGATTTGCTTTGCTTGCTAATTTGTATTATCTATATATAAATAGACGTAATGTCTGTGTGTGTGTCTGTGAGTCTGTCTGTGTGTTCCCTAACTCCTCCCTAACCACCCAAAGGATTAAGGTAAATGAGGTATCGTTGGAAAGCTTATACCCTAGGGAATGTCGTAAGGGGGTTGAAAAGGATTTTCACCCTATGGATTTTGGAAGTTAAAAAATGTTTTGTCTAGAAATTGGCTTAAACTTATTAGTAAGAGTAATTAGCTAATGTAAAGCCATAATATTATGTTTTTTGGAAAAAATGAACATGGACATCTTTATACTGGACAACGTTTTTTCACTAAAGAAGGGAATTACCGTGCTCCCCAACCACAAATGGGATTGGGCTAAATGAGATATCATTGCAAAGCTTACAGTCCGGGGAACGTCATGAAGGGTTAAAATTTGGAAAATTTTTGCATGGACATCTTTAGCCTGGACAACACATTTTCACAAAAAGGGAAACCTATGGATTTTGGAAATCGAATTTTTTTTCCTCTGAATTGACTTAAACTATTTGATAAGAGTAAGTAACCCATGTAAAACCAGAATGTGATGTTTTTTGGTAAGATTAACATAAACATCTTAATACTGGGCAACGTTTTTTCACTAAAAAGAGGAACGACCTTCCTCCCCAACCACAAAAGGGATTGGGCTTAATGATATATCGTTGCAAAGCTTACAGATAGGGAAATATCATAAAGGGGTTGAAATTAAAAAGATATTTTCACAAAAACATGGCCCTATGGACTTTGATAGTTGAAAAATTTTTTATCTTAGAATTGGTTCAAACTTATTGGTAAGAGTAATTTGCCAATTTAAAGCCAGAATATCATGTTTTTGGAAAAATGCACATGGACATCTTTATGGTGGACACCGTTTTTTTACTAAAAGGGGCAACGAACTTTCTCCTTAACCACAAAAAGATTGGGCTAAATGAGATATCATTGCAAAGCTTAAGTTTCAAGGAATGTCATAAAAGTTTTCAAAAAATAAATAACAAGGACATTTTTATGCTTGACAACGAATTTTGACCAAAAGGTGGGAGGCCTTCTTCCCAACCACAAAACGGATTGGGCAAAATGAGGTATCCTTTCAAAACTTAAAGTCTGGAGAATGTCATAAATGAGTTGAAATTTAAAAAAAATAACATGGATATCTTTATACTGGATATATTATTACCAAACAGGGAAAGACCTTCCTTCCCAATCACCAAAAAAATTGGGGTTAATGAGATATTATGGGTAAACCATATAGTTCAGAGAGCATCATAAAGGGGCTGAAATTAGTAAAAAATTAACATGGACATCTTTATGCTGGACAAAATATTTTCACCAAAGGAGGGAAAGACCCTTCTCCCCAACGACAAAATGGAGTGCGGGTTAACTGAGGTATCATTGTAAAGCTTACAGTCATGGGAATGGCATAGTATGGTTGAATTTTGAAAAAAAAGTAAATAAATATAAAAAATGCCGGAAAAATTATTTGTCAGCCGTACTGCTGACACGGGCTACTTGTTATTTAAAAACTTATTTGTTTCTATTTTAAAGAATAGTTGCCGTTAGCCTTTTCGGTTTGAATAGCAGAGGTAAGAATTAAATAATAAAAAAAATGGACCGATTTACATAAAATATTAAATAACGCTATTAGATTGTTAGTATAACCTAAAAACGACCGAGAGTTCAGGCTGGTTCATACTTGTGTAAAAACGTCTTTTGGACAAAGTCCAAAAGACAAATACAGCGTATAAACGTATGTAAAAACGTCCTTTGGACAAAGTCCAAAGGACGTTTTTACATAAGTATGAACCAGCCTTTAAAATGTTTTTGGTTCTTAAAAACTGACCGTGTTATAAAAGCAGGTTTTTTTTGCTAAATTCGAAAATTTTTAATCTTTACAGATTTATTTAATACAATTTCTCCTGAAGCTAGCGTTATATTATTTGTTTGCTACATATTATTTATTTGCATTTGAAGATGTTGTTTTTTGCCTAATAAACGGAAAATGCCATATTGTAAAATCATTTTAAGGTAAAAATTTAAAACACAATAAGGCGTAAGAAAATTTTAACATGTTTTTTGAAAACAATAAGTTCTAAAATAAATTTCATTTATATGAAGAAATAACAAACGAACCAGAATAAAAGTACGAAAAAAAAACAAAACAAAACTATTTTTCTAACTTCCTTTACAAAAATAATTTAACATATTTTGAAGGCAAAAAATAGGATTCAAAAAATGCATGATCTATGAAACCGTAAATGTGAAGTATTTACTTAACTACCTTTTTTTCTAAAAAAGTTGCATATGACGAAGATGTTATATATTTTAGAAATATATTGGTTATTGATTCTTTAAGGAATAAAAAATTTGTATTTGATTTGGCCAGCTGCCCACTGAATAAAAAATTTCTATCATATGATAATAATTTATTTATACATTGAACTAAATACACAGCACTGTTGAATTGTTGTAATTTGATGAAATGACAATTAAAAAATCATACTCGCAGCAATTTTTGACAAGAGCGAAATCGCCAATTTTTCAATTAGAAGGTTATATTTGTATGTGTAAGAACCAACTATAAATGTGAAAAAAGTGGTGATTTCGCTATTCTCAAAGATTGCTGTGAGTATAAATTTTTTCAATTGTCATTTCATCAGATTATCAAAAAAATGCAACAGTGCTGTGTAATTAGTTCAACCTCTTCAAAATATCTTAAATACTTTTTAATATTACAAAAGCAAAAGTAGTTTTTGAGGATTTATAGTTTTTTGCCGCTTCGCAGGTACGGCGCTGCTGGCGCGCTTGGTTGCTAGTTCTTTAATGTTTCAATAACAGAAAATGCTTAATTTAAAAATTTGAAATGGACTTTTAAAATTAATTTTTAAATTTTGAATAGTTTTAGAACCAAAACATTAAAAAACCTAAGGGAAGTTTAGGTTTAAAATTAGTTTTAAAGCACAAATTTCAACTTTATATGATAAGGAAACTAAACCTGGCTGATCTCGATGATTCAAAGTATTAACAACAAAACGATTCAAATTTTTTAGCAAATACGATTTATTATTAAACATAAAATGCCTTCTTTAAAATTATTTTTTAATTTGAAACAAAAAGTCAATTTTTTTACCAATTTTTTAAATAATTTCTGTGTATTTTGTAAAAACGAGGGATTTAGAAAAATTTCACATTCGAATTCGTTTTTAACGTCATAAAAGAACAATATTTTAATTGGTCCGCTTATGTCTTCTTACAATTTTATGAGGTCATCCAGATTAAATTATTCTATAATACTTAAATTTACAATGCAAAATCTATTCCTACAAAATGAAAAGTCTGCAAAAATTTCTCATGACACGTTACGTTCAAATAAAGCCCAATGTCGTTAAAACGGTGTTTTTGTCTTTTTGAAACTTTTTCTTTAAGTGCGCCGCCGTTCCATACATTTTTAGCACGCAAACTTTTTAACATAGCCCTACTGTATATTAATTGAATGCGAAATCTCGAACTTTTTGATAAAGGTTAACCCGCTAGGTTCCTTATCAAAGTCCAAGTTAGAAGGCAGAAGAAGTATGAACAAGCCGCAAGTCAAATCCTATCGGTCTGCGTAATGTTTGTGGGTAGTTCAACCTACCCACATAACAAGCGATTGATTTGGATATTGAAACAACCCTTTTTACAAAGACTTATATTAGTAGCAACGGAAAAAATTGCCTCGTATGCGGGTAGGTTAACCTACCCAAATTACAGGCAATTGATTTGGATATAATAACAACGCTTTTTAAAAAGGCCCCGCCTTCTTAGTACGACTAACCAATTAGAAAACACCCTTCACCTCCCTTCACCAGGAGATAAAACTTGCCTCGTATGCGGGTAGGTTTCGGAGTACAGCGGCCCGGATATGCGGACCTAGGCCCGGACATGCGGGTCAAGGCGCGGACATGCGGACCTAGGCTCGTACATGCGGACCTAAGCCCGGACATGCGGGCCTAGGCCCGAGCATGCGGGCCTATAGGTCCGGACATGCAAACCTAGGCCTGGACATGCAGTTCTAATTGGATTTCATGATGCACGCTGCTACAGGCCGCTGTGACATACCTTTATTAGATTATCCACCTTTGATAATACTCAATTAACTTACATGCTGAAATAATTGAAATCCAGCAAGCCAATACATTCAATGTCAAAACAACAGCTGTTTTCAACTCCGTTTTAGTTAATTCAAAGTTTTATAAAAAATTAAACCCAGGATAAAACTTAACTTTTTTGAACAGCGTGTTAATATTTTAAAAATAATGGTTATGTTAAAAACTAATTTCACTCACTATAATAAGAAGAATTTAAAACAAAACATTTCCGGTAGACCTAAAACCTAAAACTATTATGTAGTTTGTAATTTTTTTTTTAACCAATCTCTTAACCCATTTATTAAGTACTGTCATATTACTTTTAACATCGCAGTTAATCGAACGTTGATGTCGAACTTAATTTTTAGGTCAATTTTTAGGTCGACGTTAAAAGTGATATAAAGGGGTTAAGAGATCGGTTAAAAAACTACAAACTACGTGATAGTGTAATAAAAAAATAAAAAAAACATGGTTTTTAGGTCTACCGGAAATTTTTTGTTTTAAATTTTTCCTATATAATCAGTGAAATTAGTTTTAACATAACCATTATTTCTAAAACTTTAACACTCTGTCAAAAAAAGTTAAGTGGTATCCTAGGTTTAATTTTTTATAAAACTTTGAATTAACTGAAATGGAGTTGAAAACAGCTGTTGTTTTGGCATTGAATGTATTGGTTTGCTGGATTTCAATCAGTTCAGCATGTAAGTTAATTGAGTATTATTAATTTAATTCTACTGTAGAAAGTTATAACAGCCGGCTCTGCAGCTGTAGGACTCATATCATAGAAAACATCATTTAAAACGTTTCAAAAAAAATTAAAGACTTCTTTCTTAATATTTAAATAACAAAAGAATTTATTAGTTTAGTGCCTCAGTTTAAGTGACTTACAGCCTAATTTGCATTAAAATATCAATGAGAGTTGCTAAAATAAAACATTAGATTTTGCTTAATTGAAACTACATCAATTACAACTGCAAAACCCTAAAATCCCCAAAAAATGCTTTTGCCTTTGTAATATAAAAAAGTATTTAGGAAATTTTGAAGGGAAGGGGTCGAGATTCTGAATCAATACATATACAAAATATTTGAAACTGTAAAATGTACTTGTCGTTCGCTGTTTTTCAATTTTCCCCCCACATATGATTGGCGCTAGTTGTCATTTTTCCCTTTTCCTGCACTAAAAAAGACCCTTATTTAGAATTATTTTAAATTAATTATTGCGGATTTTCAGGGCTATTTCTATGGTTTTTAATAAGTTTTGAAAAAAATTTAGTTTACAAAAATTTAATTAATAGCGTTTCTCTTTATTTATTTATGATGTCAGCACAAAAATCAGGAGGAGCTCCGGAATTGGGGGCTCCGGGAAAAATTCGAGAAACAATACAAACAACAACATTTTTGGTTTTTAACTGGTTTACTATTAACAAGAATACATAATATATATATAAACATCTTGGAAAAAGTGCAACAAAACTTCACTAGGAGGTTGTTTTATATATGCAAGTTGTTACCTGTTGGTTATGAACAAAGACTGAATTACCCAGGTTTAGAAAGGTTAAAGGAGCGAAGAGATAAAACTGATTTATATGATTGCTTTAAAATTATAAATAGCTTAAACAATTTGCCATCCAATGATTTTTTAAAGTTTAATCTTCAGCCCACCCGTGGTCATCCCTTTAAATTGGCTATCGAGGAAAACCGAATTAATGCAAGGAAATTTTCTTTTGCAAATAGAGTGGTTACACTTTGGAACAATCTACTCTCATTTCAAGTAACTGTCGATTCTTTGGATGCATTCAAGAAAAGTTTTAAATCTGACTTAAATAAGCGCTCTTTGAGCCTTTAAAGTCATTTCAGATAGCTATGTTCATTGATATTTTGTTAGAATTGTATTTTATATTGGCGGCAATTAAGTCGCAGATTTAATGTTGTTGATGAAAAAAAAAGAAAAAAAAAAGAAAAAAAAGAGAAAAAAAAAGAAAGAAAAGATAAATGAAATGATGTAACAGTAGAATTAAACTATGCATAGACTATGTTTAGTAAAATTTAATTCTGTTATTTGATCATTAATAAATAATAATAATAATATAGAGAAGAATGTACCACTCAATACTAAGTTTTGCTACTATCCTAGTTCCAACATGACGCAAAACTTGCACACCGTGTGCAAGTTCCTGCGCACAGTGTGCACGTTTCTGCCACCGGTGTGCAAGTTGCTGCACACCGGTGTGTGCAAGTTTCTGTATAGCGGTGTTCAAGTTTCTGCACAGCGGTGTGCAAGTTTCTGCAAACCAGTTTAAAATTGATTTTAATTTAAAAAAAGTAGAAAAACTAATAAAATTAAATATAATAATCGTCAATCACTTAATAAGCTAATGAATCCTTACAAAAATGACGTAAAAACGGTAAAAAACTACTGAAAAAAGAGTTTTACAAAAAAGGATAAAAACTTTTTAACAACCTTGCTTGAAATTTATCAAAATGCTGCAGATTATAAAATTAAACTAATTAAAATTTGGCACCAGATTATGCGCAGGAATCTTTTTGTTAACTTTTTTTTATGCTTTTAAAAACTTAATACTTTTGTTTTCACACAGATTACAAAAACTATGAATTATTATTTTCTTACCGATTAATGTAACAGATTTTTAAAGTCTTTTATAAAATAATTTAAAGGGAATTCCATAAACATTGTTATGACGCTGTGCTTAAGGCGTCAGGCTAAAATTTTTACAAAAGTTCGAATCCAGTTAAATTGAAAATTTTTGTTAGCAAACAGATTTATTTAAACTTTAGTTATTTTAATTTTCCGAATTCATGTCTTTGTTTTATAATATAATGCATGACCGTAGTCAGGATTATAGAAACGCGATCCAAAACTAATAAAAAATTAGGAGAATTGGTGATAATTAGACTCTTAAACTAAAATTAGTAAATTAAATTCAATTATGTTAATTAGATTTTTAACCCTTTAATTTGCAGTTAGATTATAAAATAAAGTGATTTGTGATCAAAGACTAATCGGCAATCAAACAAAAAAGCTTCTTTTACATCCTCGAAATTTGTACTCTTGGGGAACCAAGGAAGGAGGGGGTTACTACCCCTTAGATTGGCTACGCTCATGAAATGTGATAATAATAAAGTGTTTATTTGAACAATAAAATTTTGTTTATATTTTAAACTAGCAACAAAAAATAAAAAGAAGCAAATGCAATGAATACAATCTGAAAGTTTTAAATAGTTTAACAATATACTGTCTGTGGTAGTGCTCAAAAATATAAACTTTAAGTAGAGAATGAAAAAAAAAGTTATTTAATTATTTTGGTTCGGCACTAAAAAAGTACATGAAATCACTTAAAGGTGCAGACCGAGTGAAACTTTTTGTTCTTGATTTTTATTATTTTTTGTGAAAATTTTACCCCTGCATCCAATAGCGCACAAAATTTTTTTTATCAAAATATCTTCAGTGATTCAGGAGATATCACCCTCCAAATCAACAATTCTGTACTTGAAATATTACTCAATGGGTATTAAAATTTAAATTACAAAATATGCTTTCAAAGAAAGCGGCTATTTTCTACTTTAATTTGAAACCTTGACCGTTAAAATTGGGGCAGTATTTGTCAAGATATTGCGTTTCCCGTACAAAAAAACCCGCGAGTTTTTCGCTAAAAACACCAAATAAAACACTTAAAGGTGATTCCATGTACTCTTTTAGTGCCGAACCAAAATAATTAAATAACTTTTTTTTTTATTCTCTACTTAAAGTTTATATTTTTGAGCACTACCACAGACAGTATATTGTTAAACTATTTAAAACTTTCAGATTGTATTCATTGCATTTGCTTCTTTTTATTTTTTTGTTGCTAGTTTAAAATATGAATAAAATTTTATTGTTCAAATAAACACTTTATTATTATCACATTTCATGAGCGTAGCCAATCTAAGGGGTAGTAACCCCCTCCCTCCTTGGTTCCCTAGGAGTACAAATTTCGAGGATGTAAAAGAAGCTTTTTTGTTTGATTGCCGATTAGTCTTTGATCACAAATCACTTTATTTTATAATCTAACTGCAATATAAAGGGTTAAAAATCTAATTAACATAATTGAATTTAATTTACTAATTTTAGTTTAAGAGTCTAATTATCACCAATTCTCCAAATTTTTTATTAGTTTTGGATCGCGTTTCTATAATCCTGACTACGGTCATGCATTATATTATAAAACAAAGACATGAATTCGGAAAATTAAAATAACTAAAGATTAAATAAATCTGTTTGCTAACAAAAATTTTCAATTTAATTGGATTCGAACTTTTGTAAAATTTTTAGCCTGACGCCTTAAGCACAGCGTCATAACAATGTCTATGAAATTCCTCTTAAAGTATTTTATAAAAGACTTTAAAGGTCTGTTACATTAATCGTTAAGAAAATAATAATTCATAGTTTTTTGTAATCTGTGTAAAAATAAAAGTACTATGTTTTTAAAAGGATAAAAAAAGTTAACAAAAAGATTCCTGCGCATAATCTGGTCCCAAAATTTAATTAAAGATAAATTCTATCAGGGTGAAAATAGATGAGTGGTAAAGTAACCACTCGTTCTTTGAGAAAATATCACGTGCAGAGAAACACATGACACAACTAAATAATAATTGGTTACATAACCGCTGAAAACTTTTAAAATATTTCTCGCTCGCGGTTTTATTGTTTATTTCTTCCTCGCGGAGAGCAGTTACGCCTTTAATTTCAGCCTGGAAGACTTTAGCTTTAGTTTAATTTTAAAATCTGCAGCATTTTGATCAATTTTAAGCAAGGTTTTTAAAAAGTTTTTTATCCCTTTTTTGTAAAACTTTTTTTTCAGTAGTTTTTTACCGTTTTTACGTCATTTTTGTCATTTGAAAAAATTTTCGTCATTTTCGTCATTTTCGTCATTTTCGTCATTTGTCATTTGAACATGACAGGGTGCGCATTTGAAAGCTGGGCGGAATGACAACTTAATATTTAGCAATAATAATAATAATATGAATTGCTATACCTACCACGCACTCTCCGCCACACTAGTCAACCTTTTTCTGTCTAACCATACGCCCAGGGAGAAATCACTCTTTTTTCCTGCTCTTTTCTAAGAGCATTTTTTAAGGCTAGTTTTTCTATTATAGGAAAACTTTCTTCCTGACCTTTATATGTTTTTTTGCTTACCAATCATATCTTGTAAGAAATTTCTATGTATTTTTTGGTGTCCGGTTTTATTCAGCCTACATTTTACTAATATTATTCTGCAAAATCTGTTTTGTGACTTTTCTGTTGTACATTTGAATTTCCGTCCAAACTCTTAATTACTCAGTGAAATATTCAGCCAGAATAACGCAGCAATAAATTACAAAATTAGTAATAATAATCTGCACATGTATATTTGACCAGACTATTTAAGCTAAAAATAATAATTTGAATAAAATTTGCTTAAGTGTTTTGTGTTGAACCCTAACTTATTTTAAAAATTCCTTCTAAAATGCTTAAAATATCTATAAAATATTTTTAGTATATATAAGCATTCATGTGTGCCAAAGGTTTTAAGTTAAACTCTGGTTTTCTAACCTAAAGAAGAAAACACTAGGGTTTCACAGCTTTGCATTTCGACATTTTTTTTTCTATTTTTATTCTAATATATGTATTTTTTGGTGTAAAAAAGGTTTTATCGTGCTGTCCCGCTTTATACACAAATATTATGCGGATCACTCTTACCAATAAGCTGGGATATCTACTCGTTAATAGCAAACAAAAAATGTTAGGTTAGTTAGCTGAGCATACCTAAAGTTGCAAGCAATACGT
>JASAMX010035136.1:0-37086 GCA_030248175.1 Microlaimidae sp. YZB2_3 | reverse complement strand
ATGAAGAATGGAAAATTTTTTAAAAAGAAATTTTTTAGGATATAATATAATTTTAAAAACAAATGAATAAACCATTAAAGAAATATAATGTTTTTATAGAAACAAAGCAAGTTATCATTTTAGTCTATTCTGGTCGCTTAACTTTGTATAGACCAAACTAGTTATTGAGAAGCGCGACTCATCAGCAAGATACATCTCAATAAGCTTTACTATAGGACTAACATGGATTAAAAAATTTTTTAGTATTATGAAAGTGCCATTAACATTATTATTTATGCAGGCAAACGTATGGTAGTAATTAGTATAAAATTCTTACTAACCTGGTGTGTAGAATCCTGCATTTGATTTTCCTGGGAGCCATCAACTGTTTGGGAGATATCCTCCATATTGCAGCTGGTAGTTTACTAGATAAAATTATATTATATTTAGATAATTATACTAATATGTAATATATTAAGAGTCCTTAGAGACAAACTTATAGAAATATTAACTGGGCTTTGTTATATAGTGCTTATTATTGTTTGATAAGTAAAGCAGTTTGTTGTTTTATTTTGAATACAACTGAATGTTTATATTAATTGTTATTAGAGAAGGTTTTTGAGAAAATGGCGTATACAAAAGTGTGAAGTTAATTTATAATACACTGTTAGTATATTGTTATAGGAAATAATTTAGGTTAAATATTATATTTAAGTATAGTTAAATATGAATAACTTTGATAATAAGTATAAACAAACTTGTAAAAGTTAAACTATGCTTACCCATAGTAATTGCATTAGTTACAACTATGATTGGTTTTTTAAAAAATAAATAATAACTGTTTGTTGAGATAAGTTTTTATAATACCAAAACTGTTATATTTGAAACATGTTGGTTATTTTTTGTTGGTCGGCATTTTTAGTAATAATGATTGCTTAAAATACAAAAGAAATTAATATTAGGAAGATTGAATGGATTGGGAATAGTATTTGAAAAAATTACTTAATAATCGTTTTAAAATTTTAACCAATACTGTAAGAAATTAAACTTGCTGGGGAAATGTACAAAACTGAGGTTAAAATAATTTTTTTGTTACCGGCAGAGTTAAAATTACTAGAAATTGTAGTAAAATGAGTAAAAAGGGAATATTGAATTTGGACACAAAGCGGAATTCATGATAGGTAATAATCAAATATAAGAACATTGTAAAGTTTAATGGAAGATGTGGTTTTTTAACCAGGCAAAAGTAATTTTGCGTTTACAAACACAAGTATAAATATGCAAAAATAAGGCAGAGCAATATTAGTTATGATACATTTTTGAGTTTGTTATAATTTAATATACAAATAGAATGTGAAATAACGTTTAACATTGGTGTAATAACCCTACAAAGCTGCTAAATTAATTTTGCGTTTGCAAATATAACATGGATTTTTTGAAAAAATTTTAGATTGGAACAAATTAAAATGGAATATAATACCTAAGTATGGAAATTAGTTATTAATACATAAAATTAGAATTAGATTAATTTTATGTTAGGTTATAAAATTATTTAACCAAAAATTTGGTAAAAAACTGTAGATGGGACCTTTACAAAAAGGCTAAGAAGCAATACGTAACTGAACGAGTACCAACACAGAAGTACGTATTGCTCAAGAGAAAGAAAGCAAAATTCAAGCAATAAAAGCTTAGTAAACAGCTAACTTAGCCAGTAGTTAACATTCCATTAGTGGCACTGGCCCCTGTTTAATTCTGTTAACTGATTAATCAATTTCCATGCGTGTTTTTTTCATGCAGTTTCTTAGGGGGTTTTATGGGGGTTTTATTCCAAGATTTTAGATGTCCATACATCATGGACGCAGCGCCTAGGCGGGACAGCTGGGTCAGTATAAAAACACCATGGACATATTTACCAAAGGCCAAATTCACCATAAACGTTACAAAATAACGATAGCGTTGTGTCAATTTATTACAAATATAATGTGTTTGAAATATTTTGCTTCTAAATTTTGGCGCTTGGAAAATACAAATAAAATTTATTATGATAAAATTTAACTTGTTTTTTTAGGATTTTTCCCCTTAAACTTAGGTAAAATAAAAAAAGCCATTTTAAATGCTTTCAGGATTAAAACCTAAGTTTTTTTAAAGGAAATTCACTTTTTTGCAAACGCATTTCTGATTGTTATGGTCGATTAGCACTACATTATGGTGAGTTTTGTCATGGAAAATTGAACACTACTTTTAGGGGCGATTTTGCAATTTACCCGCCAGGCCTGGCGTCTCAGCCTCCAAATCTCAGGCGCGAGGTCGCAGTAATTTAGGCGCGAGCGCTTAATAGGTTGGGGTTTTTTTCTTTAACTCTAAGGTTTTTTTCGTTTTTTTTTTAGTTTTTTGGGGGTTTTTTGGGGGGGTTGGGGTTTTTAGGGTTTTTTTTCCAAAAAAAGTATTTTTCAATTTAAAAATAATAAATGTTCTGGTACCACAAAAAGGTTTGTATTTTCTCGATAGTAGTTTACGGTAACTATCAATTTTTTTTTTATAATCAAATAAATTTTATCATATTTTACAATTAACCAAGAAAAGTAAGAATACAATCTGGGTAGTGGCATGTATTTTGAGAACGTTAAACTGACTAAATTCAGTAACAAAAAATAGCAAAAAATATTTTAAAATGTACTTTATTTTAAAACCTACTGTGGAAGTTGATGAGGTGTTGTCTTTTAAATATGAATAATTAAATAATTTATTTGCATGGTATATAATACATTATTAAAAAATAAAACACTTATATACACATTTAAATACCACAAAACAAACTTTGTTGGTAACAAAATTTGTTTTGTGTTTTTGGGTATGTAATTTTTCTGGGTCAGTGAAATGGTATTTAAGTTTTCAAAGACATATTAGCTGAATGTAAGTAAATTTAAATATCCTATAAATGTGATATGTGAGAATTCTAATTCCCATGGCCATGGGCAGCCATCATCTTTTGATCAGTAAGTGAGTAAGTAAATAACTGAGTAACTTCCTAACGCTTTCTTTAATTTTAAATAACTCAGCTGAATCAACTCTATATAAGTTGAAATTTAGAACATATACACAACCAAGAATCGATTAATAATCACGATTTTGTGATCTGACAAATTGTGCAGTCAATCATGACATATATGCAAAATTTATTTAAAACAATTATAACCTGACCAAATAAAATCTATATGACTTGATATTTGAAACATAGATACTACTGACAACAGAAAACCTCATACACTTGTAGGATTGCTTGACATTGTCCTAATGCATATTCAAATGTAGTTCGGAGGGAGTCCTCCAACACATCCGAAACCGCCTGTAATTGAACGCTAGCTGGTCGGTGCCGACCAGCCATGCTCACCGCTTTTTGTAATCGCTTCCGCCTCCGCTTTTTGCTATATTTTAACGACTGCGGCGTGCGTTTATTTTTTAACCTAAACTTAGTTCGGACTCTTTATGTTGTAATATGCGAAAAATTCGCCTTGATCGGATTCTAAAAATGCTGAAGTCGCCAGAGGGATTATGATGGGTTACCGGATTTTCACCCCACGTTAAAGCAAAATTTCTGTTTTCTGATAAAAGATGCCTGCCGTAAGTTTACCCTCCATGTCCGCAAAAAGCAAATATGGACAATTTTCTGTGCGTCCGCCTCCCAGCTAGGGGGGGGGGGTGGTGTGGGGGGAGTTAAAGTGACGTACCCCCCCGATTCCAGCCATTTAAAGCAGAGAGAACTCCGGAGCTTTGCCCTTTATTTTTTTATTTGATTGGGTTATAATTGTTTTAAATAAAATTTGCATATACAACATGATCGACTGCACAATTTGACAGATCACAAAATTGTAAGTATCAGTCAATTCTCCTGTAAGTATCTGTGTTCTGTAAGTATCTATGTAAGTATCTATGTTCTGAATTTTATTTCATATAGATTTTATTTGGCCAATTTATAATTTTTTAAAACAAAACTTGCATATACGTCATGATCAACCGCACATTTTGTCAGATCACAAAATCGTGATTACTAATCGATTCTCAGTTGTCAGTTGTATCTGTATTTTCAATTTCAAATCATATAAATTTTATTCGGCTGAGTTATAATTGTTTAAAATAAAATTTGCATATTTGTCATGATCGACTGCACAATTTGTCAGATAACAAAATCGTGATTGATTATCAATTGATTCTCCGTTGTCAGTTGTATTTATGTTCCAAATTTCAAGTCTTATAGATTTTATTTGGCCAAGTTATAATTGTTTTAAATAAAATTAGCATATATGTCAAGATCAACCGCACAATTTGTCAGATCACAAAATCGTGATTATCAATCGGTTCTCTGTTGTCAATATTATCTATGTTTCGAATATCAAGTCATATAGATTTTATTTGGTCAGGTTATAATTGTTTTAAATAGAATTTGCATATATGTCATGATTGACTGCACAATTTGTCAGATCACAAAATCGTGATTATCAATCGATTCTTGGTTGTAAGTTGTGTATATGTTCTAAATTTCAACTTATATAGAGTTGATTCAGCTGAGTTATTTAAAATTAAAGAAAGCGTTAGGAAGTTACTGTTATTTACTTACTCACTTACTGATCAAAAGATGATGGCTGCCCATGGCCATGGGAATTAGAATTCTCACATATCACATTTATAGGATATTTAAATTTACTTACATTCAGCTAATATGTCTTTGGAACTTAAATACCATTTTCACTTGACCCAGAAAAATTACATACCCAAAAACACAAAACAAATTTTGTTACCAACAAAGTTTGTTTTGTGGTATTTAAATGTGTACATGAGTGTTTATTTTTTAGTAATGTATTATATACCATGCAAATAAATTATTTCATATTTCATATTTAAAAGACAACACCTCATCAACTTCCACAGTAGGTTTTAAAATAAAGTACATTTTAAAATATTTTTTGCTATTTTGTTACTGATTTTAGTGAGTTTAACGTTCTCAAAATACATGCCACTACCAGATTGTATTATTACTTTTTTCTTGGTTAATTGTAAAATATGATAAAATTTATTTGATTTTAAAAAAAAATTGATAGTTACCGTAAACTACTATATTAAATCAGACCTTTTGTGGTACCAGAACATTTATTATTTTTAGATTGAAAAATACTTTTTTTTTGGAAAAAAAACCCTTAAAACCCCAACCCCAGTAAAAAACCCCAAAAAACTAAAAAAAACAGGAAAAAACCCTAAAGTTAGGGAGAAAAACCCCAACCTTTAAACGCTGGCGCCTAGATTACTGCGCTGGCGCCTAAGATTTGGAGGCTTGGCGCCAGCTGGCGGGTGACTTGCGAAATCGCCCTAAAAGTAGTGTTCAATTTCCCATGACAAAACTCACCATAATGTAGTGCTAATCCACCATAACAATCAGAAATGCGTTTGCAAAATAAAATTTGTTTAAAAAAACTTAGTTTTAATCATGAAAGCATTTAAAATGGCTTTATTTTTAACTAAGTTTAAGGAAAATCCTAAAATCAAGCTAAATTTTATCATGATAAATTTTATTTGTATTTTCCAAGCGTCAAAATTTAAAGCAAATATTGCAAACGCATTATATTTATAGTAAATTGACACAACGCTATGGTTATTTTGTAACGTTTATGGTGAATTTGGCCTTTGGTGAATATGTCCATGGTGTTTTTATACTGACACAGCTGTCGCCTAGGCGCTGCGTCCATGATGTATGGACATCTAAAATCATGGAATAAAACCCCCATAAAACCCCCAATAAAACTGCATGAAAAAAACGCGCATGGAAGTTAATTAATCAGTTAACAGAAATAAACAGGGGCCAGTCCACTAATGGAATGTTACCTACTGGCTAAGTTAGCTGTTTACTAAGCTTTTATTGCTTGAATTTTGCTTTCTTTCTCTTGTAAAATTATACAATTTTTTGGATTAAATTGAAAAACATGACATTTTTTTCTCATAATGGTTAACTTAGCTAATTGTTAACATATTGTTAGTGGACTGGCTCCAGAAAACCTCCCTCTCAAAAAAGAAAAATAAAGAGGCAAACTATATGACAAAATTAAACAAAAAACTTATGAAAAACCCAAACAATAAAAAAATATATTATGATACTTTCATTAATTAATGGTGTCTTTTTTGAAAAAAATATGATTTAATTTTAAAAATTTAAAAAGTTTCAAAGAAAACTTTATAAATGGTCTATTTTTGTTTAAAAAAAAAAATAAACTAAAACCTACTAAAAATTTTTGAACCAACCTCCCAAAAAACAGATCACTCACCTGTGAAAAGTTGGGTTGGGTTAGGTAAACCGTTGCTCACCGTTGGGTTAGCTAAAATTTGAGCTTTTAAAACCTCATACACTTGTAGGATTGCTTGACATTGTCCTGTTAATGCATATTCAAATGTATTTCAGAGGGAGTCCTCCAACACATCCGAAACCGCCTGTAATTGAGACGCTAGCTGGTCGGTGCCGACCAAGGATGCTCAACGACTTCCGTAATACGCTTCCGCCTCCGCTTTTTGCTATATTTAACGACCGCAGCGTGCGTTTATTCTCGGACGTGAGTTCGGACTCTTTATGTTGTAATATGCGAAAAATTATGCCTTGATCCGATTCTAAAACGCGAAGTTGCTCACAGGGATTATGATGGGTTACCGGATTTTCACCCCACGTTAAAGCAAAATTTCTGTTTTCTGATAAAAGATGCCTGCCGTAAGTTTACCCTCCATGTCCGCAATAAGCAAATGGGACAATTTTCTTGGTCTGAGTTTAGCGAGATTCATCTTCTAAAAGCCAACTAGCGTAAACGCACGCGGAATATGCTCCTTTGCAACAGGGCTTTCCATGTGGGACATTACGTACCGCTTATAAACTACTGTCTCATAATAAAAACAATTGCTACTTTCAAAGGGCTTCCAGTGGCAACAATCTACCCCGCCCCCAGGGTAATACCAATTTAGTTTATTTTCGGTTTGATAAAGTCCTCCCTTTTCTACCAATTCATCATCCTGGCATTTTTTGTTTTTTACTATGTTTCTACATTCCGCTTCTGTCACAGAAATGCGGGTAGTTATTTCTCTTTTCATAAAATTGTCATGAAAGAACCACGAGAACGTTAAAACTTTTTCGTGAATTCGTTTGCAGTGAAACGCTAAACTTTTGCACGGCGGTGGTTCTGGTACGTTCCACAAGGTTCGTCCGTTTTTAGTTTGGCAGAAAAGAGGTCCTTCCGGTACCAGGTAAGCTCCTGCCGCGGGAATGATAAACTGGAGTAGAATATTTCCCAACAAAGTAATGGCAAATAATCCAGTCGAATGCTGCAACAGACTCAAAGGAAGGAGCTCGTGACCTTCTAAATGTAGGAGTGTTGAGAGAACTTAACGATGACAAAGCCATCAATGTCTGTTCCGGCGTGGCTATTGGCAGACTGCCACTTTGACTTATTTGCGACGTGGAAGAGCTCCTTAGCACCTCTTCTAAAAGAAATTCCCAGGTTTGCCTTTCAAAACCTGCGGAAATTTCATTCCAGCTGGAAGAACGTTCCACAGGCCTATTTTGAGCCTGAGGAGTTCCTGACGGTGAAGTAGAGTTATCCGCGGCCGCGCCAAGGCTACCGCTTTTCAAAAGCCCTACGACAGGTTGTAAAGGAGGATCCGCCGGTGCTTGACCGGCTTCTTTCCAACTGATTTTTAACGCTTGTCATTGGATTGCGGGCTAATCAGTTAACTTATCCATATTGGCGCAGAAGACCGAAACCATTAGTTCCATTTGACAACGAGCGTTCCATTGGCACTCTATCCAAATTATTTTTCGGTTCGATGATTAAAACTTTTAATTGTATCGGAACAGCTTGAGCGCTTTGAGCTGTTGCTGCAATTGCGTTATTCCTCGCCTGTTGCTCTGTCTACGAACAGTTATTTGACGATGATCTAATCCTTGACCAGTTTTTCTCTATGCAGACTATGAGTGCTTCAGCTACGCCTACCCATCTGATACACGTTCATACGCGGTAAATCCCTCTGCGGACAGTAAATTGGAAGTGGAAATGGAGGTCTGCCCAAATGTGTCGCGTTAGCTCCGGAAATTCTAGGTTGTTGCTCCAAATGGTTTTGGCTGTACCCCAAAAGACAAAGCTTAACTGGAGAAGTCTTGCGAGACGTCTCAGTTTTATCAGTAGTACATCCGTCACACCCTCCTGCTTGGGCATGTCAACAAATAATACAAGCGCGATTATTGCAGAAATCGCACTGCAGAAACAAGGCGAGCCGCTCTGGTGTAAACGGCAATTTACGGCGGCGTTAGGAACACGTCACAGAATTTAAACACTCCGGTGAAATAGCATTAAGATATTGGTGTGTTTCATAATGCGCACACCATGGATGCACAGCACGATTCATGCCAATAAATGATGGCTGGTCAGTTTTTTTGTCAAACAGTGTTGTTGTTGAATCTAAAATATTAACGCATGATAATTGCTGTTTAAGGCACTCTACTTCTGCCTCCAGAGCCCATTTTTCAAAGTGATCAGAATTTTCGGTTTATTTTTTAACCGTTCGAACCGCATGCACCGGTTCTTCAAAACGTATGCAACGATTTAGGCTTTGAGAAGCAGAAGCTGAGTGCTGATTAACATAAAGAGAAGGCGAACGATTACGCCTTACTGATGGTGGTGCCTCTCAATAATACTGTGGTCGGCCTCGTGGCAGGCCATGTGGTAGGTTTCTACACTGATACTGTAGATGACCAGTGCTACCGCAATTATAGCAAAGCGCCCGATTTGTTGTATGGGCAAACGGTCGCCTTGCATCCAGTGCAATGGCGGTCGGTTATTATTACCAAAATTATAATTTGATCGCCTAGAAGTATCTCGATTGTGATAAAATGGTGCGGTATTTTCTGAATGAGAAACCGGATCATTTTCGCCCCGAGACACTTCTGATGCCATTGTCAAACGATTAATGGCACGTTATAAATTAGCCATTTGACTAGTCAATTGTAAATAGGTTTCCCTATTTTGGGAAGTGATGTCAGAACAACTTTCCGCAGGGTTTGCTGGGAGATAATCTAAAATTGGTGCAAGTGTTATATATATATATATATATTACCGCCACGTATTAGGAATTAATTATTAATTTTAATTATTTAATTAATTAATTAATTATAATTATTTAATAAACAAACAATAGTTAGAAAACAATATTCTATCATTATTCAATATACTAATATTAACGCTCAGCTTTTTACGCCTAATTGCATTTACAAGAAGAGAAAATAAAAAAAAACACGCTACGCTTATCTGTAGCGCAGAAAATAAAAAGAACAAACGCCTTTTCGTTTGCAATTTCCATTTCCCTTAACCTAGGTTCATTTGTTTGGCATTAAATTAAATCTTTTCGTATTTTTATTTATTCCTCGCGTTTTCCTTGTCTTAACTTTATATATTTCTCTTTTGTTTTAAATTCAATTATATCCTCACAAGCTCTACACCGCAGTGGAGCAGTTCTTCTTTTTTTATAATTTTCCACACGAGGGGCTTTCTTAATTTTAGGCCTCACCTTGATTTACTAACTTAATTCTTCTTGTGCTAATTTTTCTTCCATATTTTTTACTTAGCCGCCATATATTTATATTGGCGCGCATTTACTATTTAAAAAAGAAAGAAAAAAATAGAGGCATTTTTACAAGAATGGTTTTATACTCTTAAATTTACATTGAGTCTCAAGAGAACCACTACAAAAGGTGTCGTTACTTGGACTGAAACACCGATTGGTAGCTGTCCCCTGGGTTGTAGCTATCACCACAGGTACAGCAAGGACAACCTGCGTTTACAGCCCGAACTCTGGGGTCACTATCTGTAGCGGTGCTCCAAGGGTGTTCTTTTAAAGTATAAGTGTAGTTTGTTGTGACTAGGTACTAAGCAATTTACAGCTTTATTTTCACTAATTATAACTGCAAGAGATTAATATGATTATCAAATTTAAAACGCTTACCACTCCTAAGGCTGTCAGGCTCTGCAAGGTATATCGCTTTCAAAAGGAAGTTTTGGTAAAAAAAATTTCTCTGAAGGTAGAATTTATATTAGGATTACAGATATAAAAATAAAGGAAAAGGAAGTCTGAGATCAAAGCTGACCCAAGCTACCCGAACTACCACCCATAACTATATTTTTAATTTACTTGCTTTTATAGCCAGACACCTCCAGAGCTAGGAGTACGGTAACTTGTCGACTTCTGGTCGATCATAGGACCGAAGTCGCCAGGTAACTTAACTCAAACTCTGAAACTGTCTGGTTTGGAATGGAGTTTTTGTACCGACTTATTTTTAATCTACTTTAGAGGAAGGTTATGCATAAATAATGTTTTAAGCCTAACCTGGACACCGCACCCATTTTAGGCCCATTACACTATTATCACCAATCGATAGCGCATCAGCCATTACATATGTATACAAGGTTTCATGTCTATTAGTACATTTAATCTCAAGTTATAGCTGATCAAAAAACGGTAAGTAAGACTACGTTTTTTGGCCATCACAATACTTACAATACCCCGCGAGCCACGCTTGCCGGAATTAGCCAAGCTATTAGCGTAAATCTTTGAAATTTCGCTTAAAAAGGGGTTGTTTTCGATGCAAATGGAAACACGCCTATGTTTGTTCATAGGTTAAAAAAGGTTTAGCTTGCTTGTGTTTAAACTAAAGGCGTATTTCCCTCATTTCAAATTCTTCAAAACTAATAAAAAGCATAATTTTGACGCTGTTATTAAGTACTTAAATCATAACAAATTACCCTAGTTAACAGTTTGGTTTTCTCAGCAAAATATTTGTTGGCCTTCCAGTTTTTTCAACCTTACAAAATATATTTCAGCCTTAGATAATAAAAAATCGGTGGATGTTATGTACATTGATTTTCCAAAGGCCTTCGACACTGTCAGTCCTGAGAAACTTTTATAAAAACATAAAGCGTAGAGTTTTGGTTATGAACTTTATAGCTGGAAAGAAAATTTCCTTTCTAACCGCAGAAAGTGCGTAATAATCAAAGATTGCAAGTCAGACTTTACTGATGTGACAAGTGGAGTTTCTCATAGCAGATTCTTTGATCCTTTGCTTTTTTTATAAATTAATGTTCTTCCTGACTGTTTGATAAGCCATACTCACGTTAAACTTTTCGCTGACGGTGCCAACCTGTACAAATCAATCAAAAATTTTGTATCTTTTAATAAATTTCAGTCGGATTTAAAAAATTTTTCTGAATGGGCGGATATAGCAATTTAAGATTGTTTTGCGGAAGTGTAAGTTTTTTCATCTAGGTAATAATAATTTTAGCTATTCCTACTATCTAATCGATAAAGTCAATGAAAATATTAATTTTGTAAAAGATCATCAAATAAACATCACTAAAAACCTAAAATCTTATTTTTACTGCGCCTCAATTACAAGCAAAGCTTATCAAATACTTTTTTTTATTTTGCGTGCTCCACGCCAAATGACAAAAATTTGTTTCTAAAATCGTACCATATTTATGTTTTACTTATTTTAGATTTTGAATCTGTAGTTTAGTCACCATATTTAATTAAAAGTTAGTCACCATATTTAATTAAAAGTAAGCATAAAATCGAACATGTTCAACGACATTTTACCAGATGTGTATTTCCTCATAATCTCCAAAAAACCAGCTGCAAAAATCGCTTAATCGAATTTAAGCTTAATAGGTTAGAATTGAGAAGACTTAAAACAAACTTACTCTCTTAACCTTGTTTGCACTTTTTTACTAAAACTTTTGCATATTTTACAAAAACGTGACTTTCCAATGTGACAAAAAACTTGTTTGTAAATTTTACAAACCGTTCTGGCAAAATTGAAAAAAATTGTCTGCGGAGGGAATCGAACCTTAGACCTTTGCATGCAAGTCCAGACTTTTTTCAGTACGCCAAATCAACTACTGGAATATATGAGAAAAAGAGGCTTTATAAACAATAGTGTTTTTGTAAAAGTTTACAAACAACATTTTAATTTTTACCAACACTGATTTATTTGTACATGACTTTTCGCAAACAAATTTAAGAGAGAATGTATGTACTGTCATATGTCATTAAATTAACTGTATGATACCGATATGCAACATTTTTTGTAGCTTTGAAAAAATAACATGTAACAATAGCTATAAACTAGAACTTCAACAATTTGTGCTAGATTTAGCCAAATTTTTTTTAGCAACCTTGTAATTAATTTTTGGAACATACTTCCAACAACATACTTTCACTTTAAACATTTTCCTTAGTAACTAAATACTTTGTTATGATTTCGTTTATTTCTTGAGTTTTATATTTTTTTATTTTATTTTTTTATATTTTGTTTTATATTTTTATTATTTTTGTGCTTAATTGTAGTCTGTTTTAACAGCCCAGGTCAGCAGTAATTTATTTTACTACTTGCTTCTTAAGAACGTAAAAAATTTTTTAGTTAACTGCTGATTCGTGATTGTAACATTAAACATTTACATAGATATTGCTTAAATTTATCATAATATCTGGTTGAAACAATCTGTGTGATATTGTGGACATTTAAACTAAAAACCGCCCACCGGTTTTTTTTGACCGGCTTTCTTTTTTGAAATCGCTAATTTTTTTGAAAACGTTCTAAAAAATAAAAATGTTTTCAAATTCAAAATTTTTTTTGCGTAAATTACAAAGCAATTCATAGTGATTGAGTGATACCATCATAGGTCACCGATGGGGGTGGTAGGGGGTGGCACCCCTCTAAGACCTCAGACCGGAAACCCCCCCCCCCTAAGGCCCACTCCCCCAGACCACCCAAACCCCCCTCCACCTATAAAAACCAAAAAACCCCCTAACAACCCCCTAAAGACTTGATTTGATAAAAAACACCTCCCCTAAACACCCCCCTAGAGGTCAAAAACCAAAAAAGCACTGGGTGTGGATCCCCCCCTAGCCGTCGGAGGTCGGTGACCCATGGATACAATACATATGATTATTGTTAATTAATAATTATTATAGTGATACAATAATTTTACAAAGCAGTTCATAGCTCTGGTTGTACCATAACTACTTAAGTTAAGTTACTTAAGTTGGCCTACGAAAGTCAAGCGGCCGTGAAGTGAATGTGTATATTTTATACAGATATTACAGTTACTCAAGTATACTTGACTTAATTTAAATAGTTATGGTGCAACCAGACCATAGTGATTGAAATTTAACTAGAGTGATTGAGTGCTTGATTGAGTGATTGATTATAATTGATCAAAAAACAACACGACGAACCCAATTCTATTGAGCTACACCAAAATTTGATAAAAATTTTATGGAAAATAATAATTTTCGAGACGAAAGTACACAAATAAAGTTTTCATAAGCATTTATTTAAAATACTGCATTGTTAGGTTTGTTTCAAAAACAATTAAATTTGTTGCGACGAACCATGTTTCATTGGACCCATTCACAATTTTATAAATAAAAATATTTTTTTCCGAAACAAAAGCACATAATAAAGTTTTATAAAGTATCATCTATATATAAACATACATGGGCAAGTTAGTCCGGAGTGGGGGGATTAAAATTCGAAAAACGCATTTTACCCACATCGTTTTTTTTATTGGGGAGTCCATTTTACCCATATCGTTTTTCGATTTTGAATGGAAAATAGGTAAAAAAACGCTAATATTAAATCAAAAGCATTTTTTTATTGCATTTTTGAGCTTTTTATTGCTTAAAACACTCATTTTGACCTCAAAACTTAAGTTTGGAGGCAGTTAGAAGTCATTTTAAAGACATTTTTTTCTTCATTTTTCCAAAATTCGGGGGGTTAACTTTTTCTCCCCCCCCACTTCTGAGTGGGGGGGTTAAACCCCCCTTATCAGAATTTGGGGGGTTAACCCCCCAACCCCCCCGTGCCCATGTATGTATATAAATAGACGTAATGTTTGTGTGTGTGTCTGTCTGTCTGTGTGTTCCCTAACTCCTCCCTAACCACCCATCGGATTAAGGTGAATGAGGTATCGTTGGAAAGCTTATACCCCAGGGAATGTTTTAAGGGGGTTGAAATTTTGAAACAAATTACATGGACATTAGAATGAAACATGAAACAACTTACATTGGGCTAAATGAGATATCACTGCAAAGCTTACAGTCGGGGAATGTTATAAAGAGTTTAAATTTAGAAAAATTTTGCATCTTTAGCCTGGATAAAACATTTTCACAAAAGGGGAAACCTATGGATTTTGGAAATCGAAAATTTTTTTGTTTTTGAATTGGCTCAAACTTATTGATAAGAGTAATTAGCCAATGTAAAACCAAAATGTAAGGTTTTTGGTAAGATTAACATGGACATCTTAATGCTGGAAAACGTTTTTTTCACTAAAAAGCGAAGCAACCTTTCTCCTCAACCAGCAAAAAAATTGGGCTAAATGAGATATCGTTGCAATGCAAAGCTTACAGAGAGGGAAATGTCATAAAAGGGTTGAAATAAAATTAGCATTTTTTACCTATTTTCCATTCAAAATCGAAAAACGATATGGGTAAAATGCACTCCAGAAAAAAAAACGATATGGGTATTATGCGTTTTTCGGATTTTAACCCCCCCCCACTCCGGACCAACTTGCCCATGTATGTTTATATATAGATGATACTTTATAAAACTTTATTATGTGCTTTTGTTTCGGAAAAAAATATTTTTATTTATAAAATTGTGAATGGGTCCAATGAAACATGGTTCGTCGCAACAAATTTAATTGTTTTTGAAACAAACCTAACAATGCAGTATTTTAAATAAATGCTTATGAAAACTTTATTTGTGTACTTTCGTCTCGAAAATTATTATTTTCCATAAAATTTTTATCAAATTTTGGTGTAGCTCAATAGAATTGGGTTCGTCGTGTTGTTTTTTGATCAATTATAATCAATCACTCAATCAAGCACTCAATCACTCTCATTAGATTTCAATCACTATGGTCTGGTTGCACCATAACTATTTAAATTAAGTAGGATACTTAAGTAGCTGTAAATCTGTATAAAATATACACATTCACTTCACGGCCACTTAACTTAAGTAGGCCAACTTAAGTAACTTAACTTAAGTAGTTATGGTACAACCAGAGCTATGAACTGCTTTGTAAAATTATTGTATCACTATAATAATTATTAATTAACAATAATCATAGTATTGTATCCATGGGTCACCGACCTCCGACGGCTAGGGGGGGATCCACACCCCGGGGTGTTTTGGTTTTTGACCTCTAGGGGGGTGTTAGGGCCTAGGGGAGGTGTTTTTTATCAAATCAAGTCTTTAGGGGGATGTTAGGGGGTTTTTTGGTATTTATAGCGGCGGGGTTTGGGGGGTTGGGGGTGTGGGCCTTAGATGGGGGGGTGTCCGGTCTGAGGTCTTAGGGGGGTGCCACCCCCCCGACCACCCCCCATCGGTGACCTATGATGGTATCACTCAATCACTATGAACTGCTTTGTAATTTACGCAAAAAAAATTTTGAATTTGAAAACATTTTTATTTTTTAGAACGTTTCAAAAAATTAGCGATTCAAAAAAGAAAGCCGGTCCAAAAAAAACCGGTGGGCGGTTTTTGTTTAAATATCCACAATATCACACAGATTGTTTCAACCAGATATTATGATAAATTTAAGCAATATCTATGTAAATGTTTAATGTTACAATCACGAATCAGCAGTAAATTAAAAAATTTTTTACGTTCGTAAGAAGCAATTTTTACAGCCGTAACTAATATATTTTTTCTCAAAATTTTTTTATAATGTCAGAAATAGTCTTTCAAATTCACACAGAAGGAGCTACCTGCGCTTTAAATGCATGGAGCTCCGGAACATGATATTGAAGAGTACGAACAAAACATCACTAGTATATACCGAACCTAAAGCTTTAAAATCACTAGTATATACCGAACCTAATGCTTTAAAATAACTTTGGAAAAAAAATTTTGTACCTATTTAAGTTTAAGCGAATATAAAAAATCTTTTTTATGTCGTGGAAAGATAAAGTCTCAAGGCTCACCGGATCTGAGAGTTCTCCTTCTTGCCTCTGCTTAGGCTGATGTTTCTTGCGTCGATTTGAGGTCAGTGACGCCGTTGAGGCCCTGTGTTCTTCCAATGTATTCTCTTTCTGTCTCTCTTTATTAGAATTTTCAGTCTTTTCTTGAGTAAGTGACTCGTTTATATTTTGACTACGACAATTTTGAGTTTCCTCGATAATTACACCACTAGTTTGATGCTGGATTTGGTCTTTGTTTAACAGAGGTGGTGGCACTGTCACATTTTGAGCTGAAAGATAAATTGTAGTCAAAAACATACATGGGCATGAACCGGCAAGCTATGGGGTGGCCACCTCGGGTAAATGGCCCTTTGAAATCTAGGACGGGGGTTCGGGGGGGGGGGTGTCCGTACCCCCTCCCTAGTTTTTTAGGAGGGCCGACCCGGGCTAGACCGGTTTGAAATTCAGAGGGGGTCCTGTTTCCAAACAAAGTCACATTAAATCATTTATTTAAGTTTTTCGCACTAATTTGAAATTTTATATATTAAAATAGGATATTTATGCTTGTTTTATTTTTTACTACAAAATTGTGTTTGTGACAATAAATTTTGACCTAAATTTATACCCAAAATTTTTCTCGGAAGGGGGGAGGTGAGGGGGTCAATTTAGAATTCCAAAGGGGGGTAGGGTAGCAGACCTGTGCACATTCTGAAAATGCCCCCCCCCGCTGAAAAATCAAAAAAGTACCCAAAAATTATAACGCCATTTTTTACCTATAATGACGCCATCATCGCAAAATTTTTGCAGTTTTTAGCCTATTTTAATGCGTTTTAAGCCATTTTAAACCTATTTTTACCTTATTTTCGCTTCTTTGTCTTTTTTTTCTTTTTCCTTCTTTTTTTCTTTCTCCCCTGCTTGACCCCCCCTGTTTCAAAAAAGTTGCCCCCCATTTGGAATCCCCCCCCCAATAAAACCCCGGGGGCAGTGCACAGGTCTGAGGTAGGGTTAGGGTATCAAAATTTAAAAATTTTGGGGGGAGGGGGTGCTAGATTTTTAGGGAGGGGGGCGGTCCGAAATTTTGACGCTAGGGGGGGGTGGACCCCATATTATCCCCTATGCTTATGTATATGGTCAAAAACAATACTAACATTAATGTACTAATAAACATCCAGTTATGAGATTTAGTATGTCGACCCAAGCAAATGTGAGCATGAACAAGAAGGCAAACCAGGCCAACGACATGGCCCGGATCATAGGTCACCGACCTTCGACGGCTCAGGGGGGAGGTCCACACCCCGGGGTGTGGGGGGTTTTTGACCTCCAGGGGGGGGGGTCACACCCCGGGGTGTTTTTTTTAAAAAAAGCAGGGGGGGTGGTCACACCCCGGGGTGTTTTTTTTGACCAAAATTGACAATTTTTTGACGAAATTTGACCATTTTTTAAGCATTTTTTGGGATTGTCTGGTGGAGGGGGGTGGTCAAAAATGGGCCTTAGGGGGGGGTCAGGGGTTCAAGGGGTCGATTGGGGGGGAGGGGTCAAAAATGGGCCTTAGGGGGGGGGGTTAGGTCTCAGAGGCCGTAGGGGGGGGGGGGACCCCCCCCGACACCCCCCCCCCCCCCCTTCGGTGACCTATGGCCCGGATTTAATTTCGAAGAGAATTTAAGAGGTCTAATGGCACAATGTATGTCACAATGACGGCGCTGCGCCGCACTTTGAATAATATATTTACAGCAGTGGCGTGCCCAGGATTTCAGGATTTCATTTGGGGGGGGGGCGGTCTGGGGGTTAAAAACTAACCCTGAAGTGGGGCCTGGGGGGACGAGAGCCCCCCAGGGGAGTTAAGAGGCAGAGCCCCTTGTCAGGGGGTCCGGGGGGGGGGGGGGTAGAATGCCCCCCGGGGGAGAAAATTTTTAATTTAAGGTGCTAAAATACAATAGAAATTTTAATTCCAGATCCAGATGATACTTATTACAATTTTAAGGTTTTTTATACCTATACATTTAAAACATGTGTTTAAACGTTAATAAAAGTATAATAGTTTTTTATAGCAGTTTTATTAAACATGTATGCCTTAACTACTGAACGTGATAATAGAGTTGAAATTTAAAAACTAAGATAAATTGTCAATTTAAACTACCCGCTTAGCGGGAAAATTTTGGTTTTTTGACTATTAATATGCTTTTGGAAGGCATCAGGAAAGTTTCTGTATTAATATTAAAGAAAAAAATTTTTCTCTCCGAAAATTAAAAAAACGTAAGGGTCCCCCCCCCCTGGGCACGCCACTAGATGAACGCGGATTATGATTTATTTATGAATATATTTTACAATTCGCAGCAATCTATTACTACCATTTTATACAATAAAATATTAATATTAAGTTACTTTCTGGCATTTTGAGAATAACCGGCTCTTTTTCTATGCTGTATCTTCCAGGATTTTTATACATTTGCACCTTTGGTACAGAAGGAAATTTGTCAAACATTCCAATTAAAAACCTATAAATGGTATACAATCATAGATGAACACGGTCAAAAAGCTAGAGGGGTGTTTACCCCGGGTAAATGAAATTTCAAAATCTAGGAGGGGGACCTAGGGGAGTCGCGAACCCCCCTAGCTTTCTAGGGGGGGGGTCGACCCGGGGTGGAAGATTTTGAAACCTAGGGGGGTCAGGTGGGGTCCAATTTCCAAAACAAAATACTTTTAAACCATTAAATGTTTAATAATAGTTTTTTTATAAGATAATACTACATTTTATTGAATAAAAAGCGATATTTAGGTATAAAAAGGGTGTAAAAACATGAATTTGTGTTAAAAATTCACGTTTTTGGAAGGGAATTTAGTATAAAAAAAGTACTTAAAATTTTCTCGAGAGGGGAGGGGGGGGGGGGGTCGGGTCAGATAACAGATTTCAAAATCTAGAGGGGGGGGTCAGGGGTAAAAAATGATTACTTTAAATACTGTTCCTGACCGAAGGAAGACTGCCCCCAAGAACCTCACGGACACTAGTCCCCCTCCATTAGCGATGTTCCCCTGGAACTCCGAGGATATAGATTGAAATATAAATAAAGTTCCTGAGAATACGCGAGGTTCGCATCGCTGCCTGAATGATTCTCACCATAGATGAACACGGTCAAAAAGCTAGGGGGGTTGTTTACCCCGGGTAAATGACATTTCAAAATCTAGGAGGGGGGTCGAACTCCCCCCTAGCTTTCTAGGGGGGTCGACCCGGGGTGGAAGATTTTAAAACCTAGAGTGGGGGTCAGGTGGGGTCCGATTTCGGAAACAAAATACTTTTAAACCATTAAATATTAAATAATAGTTTTTTTATAAGATAATACTACATTTTATTGAATAAAAAGCAATATTTATTTAGGTATAAAAAGGGTGTAAAAACATGAATTTGTGTTAAAAATTCACGTTTTCGACCGTCTTGGATTATTTGTTCCCAAATACGAACAAATAATCTAAAATCGCCGCATCAGCGCCTGCCAAGTGCGAACAAATAATCCAAACAAAGGTTTCACTAGGTCAAAAATAATCCAAGATAACATTTTACGTTTTTTTACGTATTGGTTTTAATTTTAATTTTTTTTATTTTAAATGCAATTTTTTTTTCAAATTTTTTATATAAAGATCAATATAAAATCATAAAAACAAGAAACAAGTTTTTTGCATAAAATCCAGTACCCTATTAATGTAGTACATAGGTTAGGAACAATTTAATAGGAGCAATAATAGTATTAACATTCCAAAATAAATATTTGACATTGCTTCTGAAATGGTCCGATTTAACTAGAAAATAATAAAAAAAAACATTTTAAGACAAATCCAAATTTATATATTATTAGCTCTTAAAATTAAACAATTGAAACATAGATGAACACGGTCAAAAAGCTAGTGGGGTGGGGCGTTTACCTCGGGTAAATGAAATTTTAATATCTAGGAGGAGGGTCCTAGAGGGGGTCGAACCCTCCTAGCTTTCTAGGGGGGGGTCGACCCGGGGTGGAAGATTTCAAAACCTAGAGGGGGGTCAGCATAGATGAGAAAAAAGGGGGGGGGGCAGAATGGGGTCCACCCCATACATGGGCACGGGTAGGGGGTTGGGGGGGGGGTTTAACCCCCCCCCCCCCCCAAATTCTGAGAAGTGGGGTTTAACCCCCCCCCACTCAGAAGTGGGGGGGGGGGGGGGTAAAAGTTAACCCCCCCAATTTTGGAAAAATGAAGAAAAAAATGTCTTTAAAATGACTTCTAACTGCCTCCAAACTTAAGTTTTGAGGTCAAAATGAATGTTTTAAGCAATAAAAAGCTCAAAAATGCAATAAAAAGGGCTTTTTGACCTAAAATTAGTGTTTTTAACCTATTTTTCCTTCAAAATCGAAAAACGATATGGGTAAAATGCACTCCAGAAAAAAAACGATATGGGTATTTTGCGTTTCTCGGATTTTAACCCCCCCCCTAATTCGGGGTTTAACCCCCCCCCACTCCGGACCAACTTGCCCATGTATGGTCCACCCCCTAGCCTCGAAATTTTGGGACCCCCTAGACGAAAATCTAGGGAGGCCCCCTCCCCCTAAACTTTCGAATTTTTTACTCCTGACCCCCCTCTATAATTTGAAATCTTAACCCCCCTACCCCCTCGCGAAATTTTTTGGTACTTTTTTTATACTAAATTTTCTTCAAAACAAGGTGAATTTTTATTACATATTCTTGCTTTTACACCCGTTTTATACCAGAATATTGCTTTTTATTCAATAAAATGTAGAATTATCCTATAAAAAGAACAATTATTAAAGTTATTGGTTTAAAACTGTTTTGTTTTGGACACCGGACCCCACCTGACCCCCCTCTAGATTTCAAAATTTCGCACCCCGGGTCGACCCCCCCCAAAAAGCTCGGGGGGTCCGGCCCCCGGGACTCCCCGCCTAGAAGTCAAAATTCTATTTACCCCGGGTGACCGTTTTTATTTATGGGGGATGGTGGGGTCCGACTTCCAAAACAAAATACTTTTAAAGCATTAAATATTTAATAATAGTTTTTTATAAGATAATACTACATTTTATTGAATAAAAAGCAATATTTAGGTATAAAAAGAGTGTAAAAACATGAATTTGTGTTAAAAATTCACGTTTTTGCAAATAAAATTTAGTATAAAAAAGGGCCTAAAATTTTCTCGAGAGTGGAGGGGGTGTCAGATTTTAAAATCTAGAGAGGGGTCAGGGGTAAAAAATTTGGGGGGAGACGGGGGGGGAAGGTGTGAGGAAATAAGTCTATAGGAAAAATTAAGTTAGGTAAAATAAGTTAGGAAATGTAATTTTTAAAATTAGGTTTAAGAATAGGTGCAACACCCCACAGTCAGTAAAATCTTGTACATAGTATTAATTTTTAGTCAGTGCTTTTAATATGTAATAATTTATAATATTTTTACCTATGCCGTGTTTCTTTTAATCTGTAATTATTTACTATTTTATCTTATATATTAATTCTTTTAATACCGTTTTTATTGTAATATTCCATTCACTTTAAATTTATATATTTATTTATTAATAAGTTTTGTAATGTAATTTTAATATTAATGTAAAGTGTATTAGGGAAATAGGGTAGGCGGTTAAGAGTGTAGACTAGGAATTTCTCCCCGAAGCGCCCTCAGGTTTTCCCCCGTAGTCTCTCCTAGCGCTTGATGTGAGTTACGCTCGCATGTTGCGGTGAGAAAGGAGACGTGCGCGCGGCAAAGATCAAAGAGGTTTCTTGGCACGCGTTTTGGCGGGAGTTGAGTTTTGCGTTCATGTCCGAACGCTGGGGCGAGTTTGCCCATCTTTAGTAAAAGAGGTTTGAAAAAGGGAGATATGCAAAATTCTGACTCTGGGAGTTAATCTAAGTTTTTAGTCGGTGCCCTTTGAGCCTGAGTTTCCTAGAAGGGTAAAGTAGGGAACGATTGGATTTTTCGATAGATCAATTCAATCGGTTGGCCTCAGAAAGGGACGTTGAGGAAAAAAATCAGTTAGTTGGGAAATTGAGCTCCGTTCCAGTCGGTGTAATTCTACTCCGACTCTCTTGAGATTTCCCACTTCGTTTTTAGTTCTAACCGCCAACCCTGTACTTTATATTTTTGTACTTATTTTTTTGTATCTCCTGTTTGCCCCGTTTGTGTCTGTTCGTGTGTGATACACTATTTTTGTACTACTGACATCTTTATTTCCGTGTCTTTTAAAATAAAATTATAAAACCGGCCTTGCCTTCAACACACGAGAATAGGAGTTCCTTAACTCCTAATCATATTTTCAAATCTATCAGCTTTCGTCGTTTTTCAACCCGCAGAACCAAAGGGAAAAAATACAGTCCACAGCACAGAACATCACTTAGATCTTGAGCACAAAATTAGAGACCTTGTGTCGTCACACATGTAAAATCTTACCAATGCGAAGAAGAGAAATATTACAATAAAAATCAGATTTCATTAATTAATTAAAAATTTTAAAAAATCTCGAAATATCTTTGCTTTTTTTAGGGTTTTTCAGTTCAATTGTGGTCATAAATTTTTTTAAACACCATTTGAAATAATTTCATAAATATCCGTGAGATTATCTCTTGTTGTAGGAGCATTTATTATTATGTGTTTACCACATATGTCACACCTATTTAGTATGCTAGAGTGGTATTTAATTCTTATACAAAGCAAAATAAAAACTTAATAGATACAATAGATTTTAAAAAAACTTTTACTAAAAAACTTTTTTTATTTTCTGTGATTTAAATAAAATATCAGGGCAGACTTAATTATTCAGAATCGTGAAAACTTCAAGCAAGAAACGTTTGAAAATTCATATGCATTTTGTATTACTATTCAATGTACACATATCCAGGTAATGAAGGCTCTCAAGGCGGCTTTCAGTAGATTTAAGGTAGGTAGGAGGCAGTAAAGCCTGCCTAAAAACAAGGTAGTACGCATGGTGGAGGCAAGTAGTAAGCAACAAAAAATGTCTTAGAGGCAATTAAAAGGCGAGTGGGACAATCTTTTAGGTTAAACCAAAGGTGGATAATCTAATAAAGGTATGTCATAGCGCTCTGTAGCAGCGTGCATCATAAAATCCAATTCTGGCCGCACGTCCGGCCAGAAGCCGCACGTCCGGCCAGAATTGGATTTTATGATGCACGCTGCTACAGATCGCTGTGACATACCTTTATTAGATTATCCACCTTTGGTTAAACATATGTGATGAGAAAGGTAGGAAAGAGCTAAGCCCGCCTCGGAGGCCGGTTTGGAAGCAGGCCTGAGGAAATTTAAATTTATAATGAAAACAGGTAAGAGGTAGCAAAATTTTCAATGGAGACAGCTAAGAGGTGAAAACTTGTCTCCCAATTCAGGCACGTTGTTTTTTCTGAAATGGGTATGTCAAATATTACCCGATAAAAATTGATTTTTATCTTATAAATTGCTAAAATCACCACATAAAGGTACGGGGTCTTTAGAGCCACAAGCAGGGAACTTCGAGCCGTGAAAAATTTTTGGGAACTTGGAGCCACGAGCAATGGGAACTTGGAGCCTTTAAGAAAAAATTGGTTTGGGGTTAAATTTAGGCTTTGCTTAGGCTTAGGTAAACTTTTTATCGATTTTTATTTTCGGCTCCAAATTCCCACTTTACGACTCCAAGTTCCGGGCTTACAGCTTCAAGTTCCCTATTTTTGGCTCCAAGTTCCAGCTCCAAGTTCCCAAGGCTCCATCGACCCTAAATCCACATAAAAGCACTAATCAGAAAATTTAACAGTAATTTACCTGATTAAGAGCACCAATCTGCGGCTGAGGCAGTGAGGGTTGCGGCTGTGCGGGCAGGGCGGAGGCTGCGGGGGTCGTGGGTACGGCCCCCGGTTGGATCATCAGCAGGCCCCCGGACATGGCAGGAGTGGCGGTGCTGGCTGTGGTCCTGGTCACCAGACCCAGGGTACCGGTCCCCGTCCCCGACGAGTACACCTGTCCCCCGGACGAGTACACCTGTCCTCCCGAAGAGTACACCTGTCCTCCGGAAGAGTACGCGTGCGCCCCGGATGAGTACACCTGACCTCGTGGCGACAGATTCTAAATTAATAATGGCTGGTAATAACTGGTTTAAGACTTTAAAACCTAGAGTCATGATAAAATTCACGTAACTGGGAGTTTTTATCTTTAAAACTCTGCAGTAACAGTTTACAGTGATTCGGCCCAATTCCATTATAACAAAGGAATGCTGTATTACTAAAAATATATAATATACCGAAAAATGTGCAACTCCTATATAAAAAAGTACAGAAAAGGTGTCCTTTATAATGAGCCTCTCCATTTAAATGACACTCTCCACTATAATGGCATAGTAGTCATTTTAATTCGGCGAGTTAAAATGGAGAGGAAGCCATTATAATAGCCATTTATTCATTTAATTTCACTTTATATATACAAGTGTAATACTGTCCGGGTCGCACGAGTTTTACCGTGTTGGACAGTATTAAACCAACACGGGAAAACTCGTGCGGCCCGGACAATATTACAATTGTAAGTATATATAAAGTGAAATTAAATCAATAAATAGCTATTATAATGGCTTCCTCTCCATTTTAACTCGCCGAATTAAAATGACTACTACAGTGTATGCCATTATAGTGGAGAGTGTCATTTAAATGGAGAGGCTCATTATAAAGGCCACCTTTTTTGTACTTTTTTATATAGGAGTTGCACATTTTTCGGTATATTATATATTTTTGGTATTACTATGCAGCACTGCAAGCGTAAAAAATCAAAAATAGTTAACCTTTTGTGTTTGCTGCATAGCAATGCAGTAATACAGCAGCGATGCGTTTTATTTTCTTACAAGTATCTTTCACTGAAACCTATGATAAACATAGTTCTTAGTCAGGAAAACAACATACCTAAAAACTACTTAGTTTGCGGAATATCTGATCAATTTACAAGTAAATTGACTACATAATAGCAAGAATGCGTATGCATCTTGATAATAGATATTACCAAAGGTGGATAATCTAATAAAGGTATGTCACAGCGGTCTGTAGCAGCGTGCATCATAAAATCCAATTCTGGCCGGACGTGCGGCTTCTGGCCGGACATACGACTACTGGCCGGACGTGCGGCTTCTGGCCGGACGTGCGGCCCGAATTGGATTTTATGATGCACGCTGCTACAGAGCGCTATGACATACCTTTATTAGATTATCCACCTTTGATATTACAGCAATAAACAATTGAGAACTGAGCTGCATATGTTCTACTTTATGTTTATTATTAGTTCCAACACAATCTATTCATAAAAAAATGACTTCATAGTTCTGTTGTGGAACTATTAAATGCAACAATTATGCAAACAAGAAAGTAACAAAAAATCGTTTCACGATTTTTTTATCTGTATTGTATGCAGAGTTGGGTACGGGGTCTTTAGAGCCACAAGCAGGGAACTTGGAGCCATTAAATTTTTTGGGAACTTGGAGCCACGCGCAATAGGAACTTGGAGCCTTTGACAAAAAATGGCTTGGAATTATATTTAGGCTTTTTAAGCTTAGGTAAACGTTTTAGCGGTATTTACTTTTGGCTCCAAGTTCCCAACTTACGACTCTCCAAGTCCAGTCCTACGGGTCCAAGTTTCCTATTTTTGGCTCCAAGTTCCCAAGGCTCCATCGACCCTAAATCCAGAGTTGAAATGACGTACTGAAGAAATGTCACCTGCAGCACTTTCTTACTAGTCCTACACCAGTGAAATTCTGGATTATTGAACGGTGTGCGCGCAAAGTGGTGAGAAAAAGTTAAAATGCATTAAAATACAGCTGCAATTTTATTATATATTATTTTATCAGAATTTCATTTTAATTTCAGTAGGCATACTTGGTAGCAGAAAATTTAGATTTATAAAACTCCATCACCCGTTAGTAGATGGAAAAAAATCCCAGTTTTTTAGAATCAAAAACTTTGTGGTGTTACCTTAGAAAAAACCATTTTCAGAAAAAGCCATTTTAGTCTTGTATCCCCAAATTTAAAACACTGTTTACGGTAAATAAAAACTTTGCGGTAAACGTTGGACGTAAGTTTTAAAATATCAGCTGGTGAAGTAGGGATGTACACATATATCCTTAACTTTTAGCTCTTATTCCTGGATTCGTTAAGTGACTTAACACAGTTTGAATTGTATTCACGTTACATCGTTTTCGATTCCTTCTGCCTCCAAGAAGTAGCAGACAATAAGAATCCAATCTTATCCAGACATTTTTAATGTATTGATTCATTTTAGTATATGATAAGACTAACTAAACACCTGTTTAAAAATCTATTTTCCATTGGTAAGGTATGCGTCACTATACTACTTTTCTAAACAGTACAATGCAGAGCATAAGTTTTTTTAAGCATAAGTTTTTCCTTAAGGCTTCAGTTAAGGACAACCAAAAAGCGTATTCCTTCTAAGTGAATTGCATAAAATATTTCAGATTAATGATTTTTTAAAGTTTTTCTTTAAAATCCAAGGTAGGTCGAGAGGTACCTTAGCAAATAAGGAAAATAGTTTTAATAGAGCTAGGAGTTCATCCAGATATTTTTAACTAAAATTATGTAGCTATGTAATAGTAATTTAGAGGTTTTTTGGCACTTATCTAAGCATTTGATTTCACAATAAAACGAAAAATTTTTTTATATTGTAAGACAACATTACGGCATTTGTGTTCAAAAAATATTATTTTTATCACTTGACCAAAATTCTTAACTTCTTTCGTTTTCTTGGTTTGCTTTTTTATTTAATTTTAATTGCAAGTTTTTGACAAATATTTGCTTTTCAGCTGTTTATGTGTTTAAAATCTGAAATCTAAAGGCAACAAAAAGCTCCAATTAGAATAAAATTATATAAATAATTGTCACTTTATGAATAATTACCAAACTAAAGTTATTTTTAAAATATTTAAAATGTTTTTAATTGAAAAAGTATTTATTTATATTATTTTAATATAAGTAACTATAGTTTTATTTGTTTCAACACGTTTTTGCTGCAATATTTCGTTTTACACGTTAAAAAAATTCTCTTAATTCGTAGTACGTATACGTCGGCCCTTAATTAAGGTTAAAAAAATTTTTTTCTGTGCAACCGACTTAGGGCTGGTTCATACTTATGACAAAACGTCCTTTGGACAAAGTCCAAAGGATAATTTTATAAAAGCCAAAACGTCCTTTGGACAAGCCAAAATGTCTTTTGGACTTTTTCCTTTGGACGAAGTATGAACGTTACTTAAAATTTGTCCTTTGGACAAAGTCCAAAGGACAAAATCTAAAGGGAAAAGTCCAAAGGACAAAAATATGAATACGTTGTCTTTTGGATTTTGTCCTTTGGACTTTTCCCTTTGGACTTTTCCCCCTTTGGATTTTGTCCTTTGGACAAAGTCCAAAGGACTTTTGTCCTTTGGACTTTGTCCAAAGGACGTTTTGTCATAAGTATGAACCAGCCCTTAAAGGAAACCTTAAACAAGGACGATTACTGCATTTAAGGGAAATCTTAAGGGATTTTTTTTTACTTAAATATGCGATTTTTATGCAACCGGCTCCGGATCTATTCTAAGTACTCACGAGTAAAGCCGCCGGTGATCTGTTGACGGCCCGGGCCGGGGCGTTGGCCAGCCGGGTCGGGCTGAACTGGAGGACGCCGTGGAGGGACCGGGGGACGCGGACCACGTTGGAGTCCGAGCTCACCGCCCCCTCTCGAGTCTTCGTACGGACCGTGATGAATATCGGCGGGTCGTCCAGGAAGTCGGACATCCGTAACAGTACGTGATCCCCTGCAAATAAAAAAATAGATAGTGGTTCGTCCTTTTATTTATCATGTAAAAAATAAATCAAATATTCCGACCGTGATGAATATCGGCGGGTCGTCCAGGAAGTCGGACATCCGTAACAGTACGTGATCCCCTGCAAATAAAAAAATAGATAGTGGTTCATCCTTTTATTTATCATGTAAAAAATAAATCAAATATTCCGCACGATAATTGCTATAAAACCGCACATCAACGTATAATTATAACAAATATTGTGCTACACCGCCCCCTCCCGAGTCTTCGTACGGACCGTGATGAATATCGGCGGGTCGTCCAGGAAGTCGGACATCCGTAACAGTACGTGATCCCCTGCAAATAAAAAAATAGATAGTGGTTCATCCTTTTATTTATCATGTAAAAAATAAATCAAATATTCCGCACGATACAGTAATTGCTATATAACCGCACATCAACGTATAATTATAACAAATATTGTGCTAAGGACTGATATATTTATATGCTGCATTTTAAGTGGGATGCGTCAATAATATAATATTTTAAAGATAATTCAACAAGCGAGATTTGGTTAAATGATTGAACACTGCGTACAACATGCACATGTGAGGAGGTCAGTAGGATGCAGCTAAATCGGTCTCGGAAGCGGGCAGGAGACTGGTAGATTTAAATGAAGGAAGCAGGGTTGAAGCAAAAGAAGGCAGCGTAGTTTTAAATAAAGGAAGGTAAAAACCTGCCTTTCCAAACAAGGCCGTACTGGAATAGTACAAAATGGTCAAAAAACCCTCTCATTTTTAACGAAAACTGTTCAGTGTTAAAGATTTTTACAGCATTATTACGCTATAGCATCACTTTCAGCCAATGAACGCTTGAGGAAAAATTTATTTCCAATGAACGTAGAGATCTTCAATTGTTAGCTCCTCTGACGTTCATTCCCATAGAACAAAACATATAGCCGCAAATCACGAAGAATACACGCCATTTGAGGATCCTTCAATTTCTAATCTGTAAGGTGACTGACTTAAATTCGGCCAGCCTTAATTTCGGCCACCGGTTGTTATTTTTGCTTTACGCAAAATTATGAAATGAACTGAGTATAGCTAGTTAGAAGACATGACGATCTGTCTAGCCATATGCAGTTCATTTCATAATCGTGCGCGTGGCGAAAATAACAGCTGGGGCCTGTTTCATAAAATACTGGTAAATTTTACAAGTTTGTAAAATGGAGAAAAATTTTTTAAAATTACTGACTTGTAAATTTTTAAACAAATAAAAAGATGTTTTTATATGTGTTTTTATATAGATGTTTTAATATATAATTTAATATTAGTAATATAAATAATAATATATTTAATTTTTATATAGATTTTTTATATTTTTTTATATATTGATTTTTTAATATACCTCCACAAACCAACAAAAAAAATAATTCAAATTTACAATGGTATTTTTACTTGTATTTTTTAACTTGTATTTTTCACTTGTATTTTCACTTGTATTCAAGTTTTTTTACAAACTTGTAAAAAAATCAAGTGAAATCGTAAAGTAAATTTTACCCTACTCGGAGTAGGGTAAATTTTTCTTTTGAAAACTTGTGAAAAATTACAAGTGGCCAAAGTTTAAAACTGAAATAACTTTAAACACACAACAGCTACGTACATGAAATTTTAAATAGTTTGCACATGGCATATAATCTTTTTTCATTTCAAATTTCAACGCAAATGGTTCAGAATAAAAAAAGTTATTGATAGACTTGTAATTTACGAAGACCAGTATTTTATGAAACAGGCCCCTGGTGGCCGAAATTAAGACTGGCCGAGTTTAAGTCAGTTACCCTAAGTTTAAAAAAAACCGTACCAGTAGGGGAGTTGAGCTCGGTGATTTTCTTTCCGTCTGCATAGATGAGATAACCGGAAACGGCGGCTCGGGACGGAGGTTTGGGCTGATTGCTCACCGGGCACCAAGTGATGAGCAGAGTCCCGTCCTGAGGCCCTGGCTCGCATTGGACGTTGGCAGGAGGATCCGGAAGCCCGACTATAACAAATTAATCAACAGGTTTCGCCGCGAAATCGCGATGACAATTAGCAAATCGTGCGAAATAATGGATCGATACCACGTAAGAAAAATTTGCATAAAGTTTCGTTGAGAAGTGCGGGCGCAACTGTCGAAGCACCTTGATTTTTTTTTGTTTAAAAACTGAACAAAATCTGCTCTGCTCAACGTGCTATTACTGAACTAAACATTACACGGAACGACCAATCAGCTACGTACCAATCATGCTTATGCAAATTATTTCTTACATGGGATTCATCAATTGAAAAGCAAAAAATGGACCCGGTTACCTGTTATCAAAGAAACAAATCCACGCAGTAGGCAAAAGAATACATTGCCCTTTGTGAGAACTTTAAATTTTCCAAATATTGCATAACAATAATATAATACTAAAAGGTAGGAATGAAAAGAAGCATTATTGATTATATCTCGGAACAACCCAATATCTTTGAAGATATTTCTTTGACAAGATATTGTCAATAGTATTTTTCCCACAATATGCAGAGTTTATTTAATTAAAATTGTTACTATTATAATACTATTGTAATTTTATTACTAACCTATATCTGCAAATCGAAATAAGTGTAGGTTGTAATTGTTTTCTCCTAGGTTTATTTCGGTTGAAGATACGTCAAACAGTGCACTCACATTTAGGGCCAATGCCTCACTGCATCAAGGTTGGGTTTGTACAAGGATATTAAAAAAATTTTTAAGTAAACTTGTTTAGAATCGTTGATTTAGACAACAGTTATATGAATGTATAGTGAAGGTAAAAATCTATACTTAAAATCTATCTAATTTGTACCAAGCTGTTATAAAGCAATCGCCCCATTAGTGAGATATACTTACGCGTCATTTTTGTGCAGACAGTAAATAGTTTTGACAACTAAATATATTATGTACATAGTAATCATACCCCAACTCTCAGTACAATACTTACAAAAATAAAAAATATAACACAAAAAAGCCGAGCTTTTAGCCCTAGCGACGAGAGACAATGCGTACTACGCGGTTCCCACCGTTATATGGTCATTTAAAAATTGCATTTGAACGTTGTCATTCGCAGCGGTATGAATGCGCTGTCACTTGTCACTTATCACTCCAGCGACAAATGACAACAATTAAACACTTACTTTTCGGAAGAGTTTTAAAATCTGTAAATGTCTCGATGGGTTTCTCCTCGAGAACCGCCCGGGGGTTTTTTGCTCGTACAGCGCAGCGGTACATAGTTGAAGGAATAAGGCCTTTGAGAAGAACCTGAAAAAATACACCCTGGTCAAAATCCATTCATCTAAACGGAAGGGATCCGGTGCCCATCGAAAGACGCCGCGCGCATAAAGGGACGCCCGCATTTATGTCCAATAACGCGCCGCGCCTTTCTAATAACCCGCCCGCGCGACATTTTTTTAGCCTTATTCGCACCTTCATTTTGAAGCCCTGTTTTGCCGCTGCTCCTCCGACAATCTATCCCACGGAGCAAAACATATATGACGTGATCACGAATACTATATGACATTTTAAAGCTAAAAAAATTCTAAGGTGTAAAAAAATTCTAACAGCGTTTAAGGCCAGTTCACACCGGAGTGGCAGCTGATAGCTGATAGTTTACATCATTACACTCTCATTGTTGCTGCGGTGTAAACTGTGTGCGCTGTGCGTCACCTATCAGCTGCCACTCCGGTGTGAACCGGCCGTTAGGGTAACTAACTTAAATTCGGCAAGCCCTAACTTCGGCCACCGATTCATATTTTTGCCATGGGCAAAATTATGAAACAAACTGCGTTTGGCTATATAGATGACATGACGATCTATCGAGCCATACACAGTTCTTTTTATAATTATGAACATGGCAAAAACAACAGCTGGTGGCTGAAATTAAGGTTGACCGAATTTAAGTCAGTTACCTAATGTATTGGAGATTTAAAACTATGATGAACGAATAGTAATTTTGGATTATAGAGTTATAATTTTAGTGTAAATTTTGAATTTAGAAATAAAAAAGTAAAATATATAAAATATACTATACAATTTCAAACTTTCGGTCTCAAACTCCCCCGTTTCGGGCTGCTAATTACGCATTTTCTAATTTAAATTCTAGCTTTAAGTTCCCTCCATTCCTCGCTCCAAGTTAAGAGAGTCAAGTCGAAACAAATATAAAGTTTAGAAAATAAAAAAAAATTAAAATATTTATTTTGCATTGTGAACGATTTTGCACGACAGTTATCTAGTACAAAATATGTTTATTTTTTTAGTCCAAATTCACACATAGTCTCTCCCACAAAGGCTGTTTTAGAAGCAAGACAGCACATGATATTGATTATTTAAAAATAACAACAAGAATAAAAATCTGTCATACCTGGTATACACCAGGAGGGCAGGCGCCGACTTTCAAACCATTAAGAAGCACCAAATGTTCACAGTTAGAATTGCTTGGGTACCATTCGATATGGGCGCTCACTGGCGTAATTTGCGTGCTACGCACCTCCTGAGGGGCCATTGTTGCATCTGCAAAAGCTATTTTTATTAAATTAATATACAATAATTACATTGCAAAAGCTCACATATAATTTCATTGTACTTTTTCCAGTTTTAAATGATAAAAAATGTGTTCTGCTTTTTTCAATAATATTTCAATTTTACTGTGAATGTATTTTACTTTTTTCAGCTTTAAATGATACAACAATGTGTTCTGTTCCGTTTACCAGTGTGTCAATTTATAATTCATCAGTAAGCTGCTGCCACCAGATATTCATATTAAAAATTGAAAAAAAGTAGCACCACAATAACAAATTTTTTTCTACTTCCTAAAAATTTTGTTTAAACAAAAATACCTTTGCCGACAGATATAGTACAGGCGGCGTCAGGAGAGTGCCCCATCTCGGTCACCGATCTGACGGAAATCCGATGGAGAAACACCATATCCAAATCTTCGACCAAAGCTTTCGTCTTATAACCACCTAGAAAATATTCAAATCTATTTAAACGTTGCAATTATGTAACGAAAAGGCGCCAAATTCGGCAAACACTAAATTCCACCGACTCCGACTCCGACTCCGACTCCGCCTCAAATCTCTGCAAATTATATATTGATGTGCAGGTTAAGCTTAGGCTTAGGCTTAGAATAAAATTTGCATAATACTAAAAATTACGGTAGATTACGGTAGATTTTGGACGGAGTCGGAGTCGGTGGAATTTAGTGTTTGCCCCAAATTCGCAATACGCGGACCCAAAAGTGCGTCTGCGAATATGAAAATAATTAATTTTAGAACGGTGGTTTTTTTTATTAATTTATTAAATTTAAAATTGGTTATAGTCGCTATCCACATAAGAAATGAACACGGAATTACTTGTCAAATTTCTTGTATTTTTCACTCAGCAGACGGTAATGGTTAGCTCATTTTTAAACATCGCAAAATGGGATGTTTACGAGGAAAGTGAAGGTTGTTCTCTCATCTAATTGAATGATGGTTACAAAATTTGTTGATTGCACGGCATGGTTTCACGATTGACCATGAATTTTTTTTTAAATTAAACAATTTCTTTCAAGCATTTTTAAGGATAGACATTACATTTCTGAAGTTGTGTATATTAAGATGAACTTTTATAATTTAATTATAATTTATGTATTAGTTATCCATTTTTTTCATCCCTAAATCTTGTTTTAAACGCTAGTCCGCCTTTTCTTTTCTGTCATAAAGGTCCCATCTTTTGCGTTAGAAAAAACATTTTTGAGAGAGGTAAGGAATTTTTCGACACGTCATATTCACAATCATAAACTACTGAAACTTTGGAAATTATAGGTTTATTAGTTTTAGACAAAATTTCTGAGTGTTCCAAAATTTTAACGCCAAGGTGACTGAAATAAAATTTTAACACCCTCAATAAGTAGAAACACTTATTGCTTGTGTACTACTTACTCGTCACATTTACATTAAAATTTCAGAACGGTTAGGAATTTCATCTAAAACTAATAAACACCGTATTCAATATGCGTTATTAAATTATCCACCTATGTGGTAATAACATTCTCTAATCTTAGACTTGTAACAATGAATGACATACCAGGCACAACAGCTTTAACTACACCGTCCACACATACGTGATACTGCGTTACCATTGTCGTGGAGTTGTCAGGAGGGGACCAGGAAATTACAACAGATTTGGCTAACTGTCTTTCAATCAGGAGGTCTCTGGGACAAGGCACTATAATCAAACGTCGTTTTACTACAATACTGTGATATCTGGAAATATGATGTCGAATAAATAGTTTTTGATAGAAAGAATGCAAAACAATGTGCTATTTTTTGTTGTTTTTTTTCTCTAAGAAAATGTGCGATACTGGATTTCATCCTGTAATCTCCAGCCTCGGTACCTTATTAACTGACTAATGACTGGATCATACTTATGTAAAAACGTCCTTTGGACAAAGTCCAAAGGACGTTTTTACATACGTTTATACGCTGTATTTGTCCTTTGGACTTTGTCCAAAATACGTTTTTACATAAGTATGAACCAGCCTTAAGCGTTACGCCATATCACTTGGCAGCTTTACATTAAAATTTATATTTATAAAGTATCATAGTTTTGTAAAACTATCACAACGGAAGTAGTTACAATGCACAAATGACCAAATTAAAATAAAAAATATTGCTCAATGATTCGACCGACTCAGCGATTAACCTTCTGACCAGTGATTTTATGAAATTTAAAAGAATGATTTGGGTTTTTTTTTAATTGTTCAAAAATTTAAATTCTAAAACACCTACATCTCTTACACAAAAAAAACTTTACATTCTTCCCAAACTTTAAGAAATACTAAACATTGTTTCTTTTCTAGTTTTTGAGAAAACCGATAAAGGAGGTCTACTTTCGGGTAAATTTTAGCTTCGTGTTGGGACACTAGAACCACAATTTTATGCTACACCCACGATCTTTAAAAAGATATTTGTCATTCAAATACTAATTAGCGCTGATTTGGTTGTCAGTTTTTTTTACAATAAACTTTACAACAATATTACGATACAGAAGAAATCGTACCATATATCTTTTATCGTTTATTTTACAAAAAGTAGGCAGAGACCTGTAAAATGATAATTTACAAACATTTTTATAAAGGATCTGTGGCTTTTTGGCTTCAGTTCGCCAATTATTGGCTCTAAATTCTTTAATATCAATTCCCGAAAATCAAATCTCACCTCTAGCACCTTCCATTTGGCGAACTTCATGCACAGTAACTCGGCTCACGTCAACAGAAGGGTAAGGACAAACGGATTCTGGCAGTGGGCTGTTCGGAGAGTTCCCTGATTCCTCTAAAAGGCCGAATGAGGGGTGGTGGTGGGGCGGAAGGGGCGGGGCGCTGTACTGCTGGGCGTAGCCGCCGCCTATTGGCTGCTGCTGACCCGTGACTCCGCCCACCGCCCGCTGCCCCGGCAGTGATAGGTTGGTACTCACGCCGCTGGCTCCGCCCCCCACAGAGGTCAGCGACGGCTGCAAGCTGGTGTAGGTGGCAGGCTGAGGGCTGAGAAGCGGCATGCTGCTCATTCGGAAGTTCACGTGACGCCGAGGCGTGGCCACGGAGGGTTCGGAACCCAGCCGGACGCTGGTACGACCCCGGCGAAGCTCCTCCGCCCCGTCGCCCCGGGAGAGGGCGGAGGCCATGCCCTGACCCGGCCCGGACTGGCCCAAGTCACCGACCAACTCCTGATCCGGAACTCGCTCCACGTAGTTGGAAGGTACCAGTCCCCGCTCGCCGGAAAACAGCTCCCCTAAATTTTAAATATTGTTAAACATACATGACATGAAATGACACATGACACAAAATTACACATGACATAAAAGGTAACATATAATAAAATATAATCAACAAGTTTGTCAATAACTTTTCTTATATAGTACAGAAAAAGCATTTACTGTTAATTAACCTCAAAAAAAAGCTCAAATTAAAATTAAAATTTTGCAATATACTTGTATTTTAAAGTCATAACTCCTAGCTGCAGGCTTAAAAACCAAAAAGTATGATATATAAAAAAACAGTGTTGTTTTTTTGCCACTCAGTGTGCATTTTTTCCAACGACCGATTGTAATTTTTTCACATATCCACTGTCTTTTCCATCTAACGCTCAGTTTTTATTTTTATTTAACTGTCAAAATCGTAACTCGTCATGGATTCTTACCATTATAACATTGAAAAAATAATACTGTGACGTCCAGAAATATTAAGCGAATCAATAGAGTTTTAATTTGCTAATTTAAGCTTTTTAACTGAAAAATTATCAATACAGGAGTTAATTCTGCAATCTCCCGCTTCAGTACCTCATTGACTGACGTGCTATGTTGCACTATCACCCGCCAGCATTACATTATAACTATTCATGATTTATAATTTGTCATATTTTTGAAACATTATTACAACGGGAGTTATTAAATCATACCTTCGTAAAAAAGATCTTCGTCAAGGTCGCTGACGATGAGGACCAAATCCCCCGGCTCTAGACTTAGTTCTAGATCTGGCCGGTCGTTTGGCGAGTCTCTCAGGGGCAGGTAGCGAAATTTGGCCCTGAATAGGCGGCCCCTCGGCTTCTCGCTGATCCAGTCCAGGAGTTCCGCATGGGTGGGCCGGCGCCCGGCAGCGACGCTGGAACCCCTGGCGGCGGCGGATGAAAGACAGCTTTTGGGCGATTGGGCAGAAGAGGTGCAGGGGTCGCTGCTGTAGAGCGCCGATCTGTAGCGTGGACTCCTGAAAATGGTGCGTTTTAATTTCAATTTTGTGTAACTGACTTAAATTCGGCCAACCTTACTTTCGGACACTGGCTATTTGTTTAGCCATGCGCAAAGTTCTGAATTGAACTGCGTATGGCTGGATAAATCGTCATTTCATCTATCATGCCATACCCAGTTTATTTCATAATCTTAGGCATGGCAAAAATAACAGCCGAAGGACGAAGTTAAGGCTGGCCGAATTTAAGTCAAATAGTCCAGCTTGGTCAAAAACGATAGCTTTCAACGAACCTATAATTAGCAATATTTTATCAGCGTATTGCTTAGTAAATCGCAAAACGGAAGGAATATGTGATATTATTGGCGCTCACGGTCGTCATGTTCCTAATTTTTGTTTACTAGAATTGGACTTTAAAATAACGCGTGAATATGGCTAACACAAATATGGACGGTATAAAATAAATAGCGGTAGTGCACGTGCATTATAAAAGCAATATTTAGATGGAATATTGCAGGTTTTTTT
>JASAMX010035134.1:0-11110 GCA_030248175.1 Microlaimidae sp. YZB2_3 | reverse complement strand
AGAGCGCTCCGCGCTCTTCCCTGATTTAAAGTTTATTTTATTAAAAGTGATAATAGGCGTGGGTGGGGGGGGACCCCCACGCGCCGGTAATTATCGGTGGTGCGGGGGTGCCACACTGCAATTTACCCACGGCACCGCGCCAACTATACTTGAGAACGTGAGTAGATTTTATAATTCATGTTCATTATCTTCTTTCTTATCATTTTTACTTTAAAAATTATAATTCGCAATGATTGGTTCACCGCCATTGCGCGAACTATATTTAGAGAAGGTAGGTAAACTTTGTCTGAGCAACTGAACCGCACTAACTATAATTAAACACCGTGGGTAAATTTTGTAATTTAAAATTCATCTTCTTCTTATTATTATTTTTTTTTAAAAAAGAATTATCTCGGCAACGAATGATTATAAACATATGTCATTGTGGAGGTAAATCTATAGTTTATTAGGCTATTTTTTAATTTAATTAAAAAAAGTGGTAGACTAGCCTTGAAAAATGCTCTAAGAATAGAGCAAAAAAAAGGGGCGATTTTTCCCGGGCGTATGTTTTGACATAAAATATGTAGACTAGGCTGAAATGGACATTATGTGGACTATAGGAAATTTGCATTTGGTTTGGCAGCTGCTCACTAAATAAAAATTTCTACGATATGATAATGATTTGTTTATACATTGATCTAATCATACAGCACTGTTGCATTTTTTTTTAGTTTGATGAAAAGTCAATTTAAAAAATCATACTCACACCAATCTTTGACAAGCGCGAAATCGCCACTTTTTGAAATTTATAGTTGTTTCTTACACATAGAAATATAACCTTTTAATTGAAAAAGTGGCGATTTCGCGCTTGTCAAAGATTGCTGTGAGTATGATTTTTTCAATTGACATTTCATCAAACTAAAAAAAAATGCAACAGTGCTGTGTGATTAGATCAATGTATAAACAAATCATTATCATATCGTAGAAATTTTTATTTAGTGAGCAGCTGACCAAACCAAATGCAAATTTCCTATAGTCCACATAATGTCCATCTCAGACTAGTCTACATCTTTTCTGTCTAAACATACGCCCCGAGAAAAATCGCCCCTTCTTCCTGCTCTATTCTTAGAGCATTTTTCAAGGCTAGTCAATTATAAGGAAAAAGAAAATATAATTCACAAAAAGTTGGTAATAATAAATACATTTATATTTTTAACAAAAAAAAAAAACATATTTGAAATAGCCGCTCGATTCATAAAAAACATTTTATAGTTTGACAGATTAAAAACTGAACACATTATGGTTATTTAAGTTTTTCTTCATATTTGTCTTGAAATGACGCAAAAATAATTCGAACCGTTGAATTTTTATCCTTAATAATAAAAACCACAAATAAATATATCTTTAAAACAAAACCCCACAATAACCACGCTTTATCGTAAAACATATCGGATCGCTTCGTTTATACAATATAAATAAAAACCCACTAACAAAAAATCTGTTAGGTAACTGACTTAATTTTGACTAAGTTTGACTATTTTGACTGTGTGTTTTTTTTTGTTTTTTTAACCTGTTCAAATAAGGTCAAGTAAATCATTGCTAGGAGGCAGGATAAAGGCACGTAAAACTGGCTCGGAGCCAGGTAGGAAGCATGTGGCCCTGCCTCCTCTGCTAGAGCATATACAGGTTAAGAGGCAGGAGAAAGCTGCTAAAACTTTCTTCAAGGCAGGTAGGAGGCAAGATGGAGGCAGGTAAGAGGCAGCAAAATTTGCAATGAGGGCAGGTAGGAACAGCTAAAAACCTTTTTCCCAATTGAGACCTACCGTCCTTACCGGGTTAATTTAATTGTTTGCTCATCGCGAATTTTTTTACCAAAGTTCGTTTTTTAACATACTAAATTAGCAGCCGAAATTAAAACTTGGTCGAAATTAAGTCAGTTACGCTATATAGAGCGAATTGAGTCGACGATACATTGAAAAATTAAATTGCAAAGTATCTAGTGAGAACAGGAATAATTGTGGATTTATTACTTTTATAAACAAAGAACTTAAAAGTACAGTAGGTTTATTAATGACTGCTTCCACACAATGAAGCTTAAATTTTCGGCACGTTGGAGCCAGCTGTTAGCATTAAGATTAATGAATTTAGAAGTCTGGGCTAACTTTATAGAAAAGCAACTCCTACGTTTAAAGTATCAATTTATCAAATTTCACGATTTGACTTCCAAAATACTTTAAATGAAAGAGTATCGAGTTTCTCGTAATTTAATGCGGTTTTAAAGTGTTTGGGTGGTAAATCAAAGATACAAATGAATTTTAATCTTATACTTTTTGAGTAATTTTGTATAATATATTTGAATTTTTTTTACTTTCATTAATTTGTTTTGGTTAAAAGTTAAGTTTTTTCTGGTTTTTTTAACGTCAAAAACATTTAGACAAATATCGAAAAAAATAAAACCAAATTCATTGAAAAATTTATTAATTACAAAAAAGGTAAATCAAGCAAAATAATGAAATAATTAGTATTTTACGTCACTCAAATTTACGAACTTATTTTTGTGATTGAAAAGAGGCAACACAATTCAAAAATCCAAATAGCGATTGCATCGTAAAGCCATTTATAAAGTTATTACGTTAAGCGAAACGCGACTAAAATTAGAAAAAACTGCTTAATAAATATCACACAAACTAATAAGTGTAACAATAAGAAACTATAAATGTTACTAAACAAAAAACACAAAATAAAACAGAAAGAATTAATTAAAACTAAAAATGAAAAAGAAGAAAAACAAAAATTTTTTTAATTTTCTTTACTGTTCACTTGGATTTTAAAGTATTTTTTTAATTTTTTTACTGTTCACTTGGATTTTAAAGTACTACGTGGAAAAATTTTACGAGTGAAAAAAAACTTTAAAAAAATATTTTATTTTGAAAAAATAATACGAACTCAGAGTTAAATTTACGGTGGACGCAGTATAATGATAGTCTCCGAAGCGCCGTAGATTATCACCACCATCCGAGGCTCTGCAATTTTTCGCTAATTTTTCTGAATAATTAAAAATTAATACCATAATTTATATTTTAAAATTAGTAAAACATTAAAAATATGTTGAAAAAATTCGGTTGAAAATATTCTAGAACGTATTATTTTACGGTTAAATAGAGTTTATATTGCTCTAGCTTATAAAATATGGATTTACTTCTGGTTTAAAATGGTACTTGCTCTGAGCCATGATCGAAAAAAGTGAATACAGAAAAATAATGAATAGAAAATATATTTTTAAGTTTTTGCTTTACAACTTTTAAGTTTTTGCTTTATTTAACGAATTTAAAATTTAAATTATAAAACAAAAAACAAACAAAAACTGTAAACAACAAATAATAAACATAATTATTTTATCAATATAAACAACTATTTTATTGATTGATCTATAAATTCGAAAAAGAATATTAGAAAAAAAATAATAACAAACATAAAAATATATAACTTTTAACCAGAGTTCTGTTGTATGTAATATAACATAATTCTGTTGTATGTAGAGCTGTAACATTTAACATTATTAAGCTGAATACTTGTATTTGCTCTAATTTATCCATGTATTGATATTAGTAACCAATGATTCTATGAATGAGTTCAACTGTACTTCCAAAATAGGTCAAATAAGCTTTTGCTAGCCAAGCAGTTTTAGACATAGTGGTTAAGATTTATGATTTAACTAGCTTAATTTAAAATTCTGACAAACGCCTGCTTAGTGCACAAGGTTTAGCTTTAACTGGGGTGTTGTTACAATTGACTCTAAGGGCTGGTTCATACTTATGACAAAACGTCCTTTGGACAAAGTCCGAAGGACAATTTTATGCTACTTAATTTGTCCTTTGGACAAAGTCCAAAGGACAAAATCAAAAGAAAAAAGTCCAAAGGACAGAAGTATGAATACGTTGTCATTTGGATTTTGTCCTTTGGACTTTTCCCTTTGGACTTTTTTGTTTGGATTTTGTCCAAAGGACGTTTTGTCATAAGTATTAACCAGCCCTAAATTTGTTCAGGTTCAAGTTCTATCAACTCTATTGACCCTAGATCATTGACTACATATCGTCGTTACTACAGCGAAATGAGCCCCAATTATTTTAAAATATATGTGATTGTGACTCATTTTAAATTTATAACATTACCCTATTAACTAATGAATGAGTCACAGTTGCGTGTAAATGATTGTTGCTTATTTTGTAGTAGTGACGGCAATATAGGAGTACTTTTTTTTTTTAAATTTTGACTCATTCTGCCGTACAGCAATGGATGCTCACTTCAAGCCGCGTGGTACCCACGTGGTGTAAAATACACCTGGTTTGTAAATTTGATATCCAAAAGTCGTAGGCTTTAAATACAAAAACATAAAACATCCACTATAGAAACAAAACTTAAAACTTTTTTAAAATATATTGCTTTGAAACTTGGTTTTTTGAAAACTAGATTTTATTTTTTTGTTTTTAGTTGATTAATTTTGGTCTAATCTTTATTTAACAACAAACAACAACAAAATTTTTTCTAAGTAGAAATCATTACCACAACACATCATAAAATCACAACCGCTAAATCACAGCAAAATCAATTTGCCAACCGATTACGGTCGGTCGCTAAAAAAACCAATAAAAACAAAGTTCACTAGAATGTGGTTCAAAGACTTCAAACATCAAGCACTAATTTGAGCCACTTTTAGACTGTTTCTAAACCTTTGAATAGAACGAGCAGAGACCTTGTTTGCGAAAGCATATTCCACGTGGAAATAACTCTATTAGAAAAGAAATTTTTTTATATTTATCCTACGTATTTCCATTATAAGTTTGTACGTGTGACCCTTGTTTGGTTTTCATTAAAAGTAAAAAAAATGTTTCGTAAATTATTAGTAGTGTAGAATCACTTTTAGTCAATTAGCGCTTGGGAAAAAATTAATCTCTAATGAACACAGAGATCTTCAATTTTTAGCTTCTCCCACAATCATTTCCACAGAGCAAAACATATATAACGGGATCACGAATACTTTATGATATTATGAGGTTCCTTAAAATTCTGACGTGATCTTGATGCCATCGTCGTTCTTCAAGCGTTTGTAATCCTAAAAGCTGCAGCTTTTTGACATACGTGGTCTTTTTTTATATCCTTGAAACGCTCAATAATTGGACTATTTTATTAAAAAATTTAAAAAAACAGTTCACGTTGTTGATTCGGATTTTGCTAAAACTTTTGACTAGGTTTCTCACAATAAATTATTTTTTAAATTTTATAAACTTGGCATAAAGGGATAAAATTTTTTGAAATGGATTAAAGTCTTTTTAGTTGAAAGAACAATATGAAGGTACTTATTTATAATTCTGAGTCATCTTCTCATATACTGTTAGTAGCTCAATTCCTCAAGCTTCGGTATTGGGCCCTTTTTTTGATCTATATTAACGACTTAGCTGACTGCATTCAAAATAGCCAGATTACTCTTTTTGAAGATGACGCAAAAATTTCCACAAAATTCTTCTGCAAGTAAAATCAAAAAAACTGAAGAGCTACAGAAAGATTCGGATAGGATTTCTGAATGGTCAAACAATCGGCAGATGGAACTATCAGAAAAAAAATATGAAGTCTTGCAAATAAGTTTGAGAGAAAAATCTGATAGGTTCGCATACAAAATTCAAAGAAACACTCTTAAATACTAAAAATCAATAAAAGATTTAGGTGTTTATAATAGAAATAATTTAAGATTTTCTGATAACTGTAAAATCATATCAAAAAAACATTAAGATTATCAGCATTAATATTTAGAACATTTTTATTCAACTCTTTGGAAAATTTGTTACGAGCGTTTACAGTTTATGTAAGGCCCACTCTTGAGTATTGCAGTGTTATTTGAAACCATATTTACTTAAAGACATAAATAATATTGAAAGAGTACAAAATTTTTTTCTAGACGATTGCTTACATTGTTTACACGGTGTCACATTCCATACGTTGATTGCAAAAAAAATTAAAAGTTTTAAACTTGCCAAAATTATCTGAACGTCGTACTTTTTTTGATTTGACAGAATGTTACAAAATCATTCATAATAAAATGCGTATTAAACCTAAAGGTAAACCCAACGTGGCTGCAACAGTTGTTCGTTAGATTAAAAAATGTCCCCCATTAAGTAACCACATAAATCACGAGAATCTGACGTCATTTTTTCAGCCAATAAAAATTCGATTTAATACGAAGTATTTGTTTGATCAGATCACATCAGATTCTCGTGATTTGAGTGGTTAATTAATGGGGGGAATTTTTTAATCCAATCAGTAACTGTTGCAGCCACGTTCGGTTTACCTTTAGTAACATTTTTACTTTTAATACCAATTCTACAGGAGACATGTATTCAAGCTAAAAGCTCAAAATGTAGAGTAAATGTCAGAAAATTTTACATTAGTAATAGGATTGTGTCAAATTGGAAAATTTAATTCCAGAACAGGTATCAATCAGTTCGTTAGCTGTGTTTAAAAAAGTATCAGATATGGTTCATATTAGGGTTATCTTGTAGCCTTTAAATCATATTCTAGCAATAAACTATGTTTTTGTTTTTGAGTAATAGCGACCTAATCGGTTTGGTGGTTTGTATTGATTTATTCTTGTAATTGCTAGAAAAAATCACTTTGACTTACATTTTCAAAACAATCTCCTAGTAAAAGATCGCTGCACTGTTTTATGCCAGCTATGTCTCGCTGAAAGTATGGATTCCAAATTGAAAGAATCTTCTAAAACAATCTCCTAGTAAAAGATCGCTGCACTGTTTTATTCAAGCTATAGTTCGCTGAAAGTATGGGTTCCAAAGTTGACATTGGCATATTCCTTATAGGTAACGAAGGCCAGAAAAATACCAGAAATAGAATTTGATTTAATGTTCTAAAAATTAAAGCTGATGTTCTCAAAGCCTTTCTTGATATAATTTTACAATGGTCAGAGAATTTTAATCCTTAAATTATATAAACGCCTACATAAATCTTTAGCAAGTTTGATTTTTTCAAGAAACGTTTCACCAATACTGTGATTATATAAATTTTCTTTTTTTAGTACCAAGATATAAAACCTGATATTTATTTTCTGCCAATTGGAGTTGCCATATTTTAGACCGTTGATTTATTCTCTTTATATTTTTTTGGAGATATCTACCGGTTTCACTTTCTTTTTCCTTAAAAAAACTAACGTAAAACTTTGCATCGTCGGCAAATAAATGGAGGTTAAATGACGAACGCAGTCAGTAATATCATTAATATAGACAAGAAAGAGAAGAAGACCTAAGACAAAACCTTGTGTAACGGATCATTTTCACATCATGTGAAATTGATTCGACGCCATGTATGATGATTTTTAAACTCTTCTTAGTTAAAAAAGCTTCAATTCATTAGAAAGCCTGCCGGTGACGCCATACTTTTTCAAGTTATACAATAGTTTTTGATGTGAAATCGTATTAAAGGCCTTAACAAAATCTAAATAAATAATATTAATTTTTTTAAAATATAATGTCCAATCGGTTAACGTTTTCAGCATCTGAGTAGTTTAGCTCCAGTAGCTTTTTGATTATTGGCGGTACTGTTCTATCGACATAGCTATCCGTGTAAGCGATTTGTAATGTAAAATGATTTTGCGAGAGTACAATTTGGATTCACTACCAAAAAAATGACATTATCAATACATAATTTACCTTCTAAAAAAAATCGTAAATATGAACCAGTATTGGCGGTTAAACATCAAAACTAAGTTAGATAAATTTAGTTTTTTTGGTTTTCTGATAAAAAATACGATATTTTATATAGTTTTCATTTTTGCTGAAAAATTCTAATATTTAGAAAATCAAAATCACCAACAACTTAATAATTATTCTTAAACTTTTAAACCTTTCTGTTTTAACGATTTGCGTATAAATCTAACAAGTTTCTGTAAAAAAATTATTTTAACAGCATTAAATAATGTGTTAAATCTTCTGTGAAGCTGATTTAAATTTAAAAATTTGATTGTTGTAAAAGTTTTTTCTAATAATAAATATTTACTATATCATATTTTAATAACAAGACTAAGAAAAATAGGATTTTTTTTTCTTAATTTTGAAAACTCAGAGAAGGAGAAACTGGGGAATAGAACGAGGAAAGCCAAAAATGGGAGATTTAAAGCTGAAATTGGAAAATTAAACATCGAAAATATAAAATTACTAAAACCTATAATATTTAAAACGAAGCCTAAGCCTTAGCCGAAAGTCGGGAATTTGAGATCGATATTTTGAGACCGCTAAAACATATAATTTTATGTTTACCTTAATTTCTGTGAAATTTTATATTTATTTAATATGTAATTTTTCTATTTTACTTTGTAGTTTATTTAAAATGAAATGAAAGTCCCTTATTAATACTGTTCAAACATTTATAAGGCAAAGAAAAGATAATTATGTTACAAAAAAAACTTTACGTATGATATGAAATATAATATTTTTCAATACATAACTGTATACACAAATAAGGTTTTTTAAAATAAGCATGCTTTATTAAAAGTTTGATTAGTAGGTAATAAAGGGAAGGAAGCACAAGAGGTTTAAAGCTACTTTATGTGCCTGTCAAATTTGGTTATGTTCTAAAAATTTATATTATTCATTTTATTTTTGAAATTTTGTAGCGTTTTTGAAGTTACAACATTTTCAGACAGACTATTCCAATATCTAGCTGCTCTGTTGAGTAAATAAAATATGTCTTTCTTAGCTGCAGGTATATAAAGTTTTTTTCTATGATCGTTTCTTCCTTTATATTTACCCCAACTAAACATTTTTTCAATTGAGAATCATTAACATTGTTAATAATAGAATAGCATAAATTAAGGTCAAAATAAATGGTGTCTGCAAGTTTTGTGTTTTACATTTCGTCTTTAAACATTTCGTCTTCTACATCTCGTCTTCGGAAAGCTCGTCTTTTAAACATCTCGTCTTCGGAAAACTCGTCTTTTGGATGCGATTTTGTAAACGTATTTCAATCAGGTGAGTTTCCGCCCAAACCATTAAGTTTTGCTTGATTTTTAGGTTTCGCTTAGGCTTAGGAAAATAATAAGGTTTTTACTCTTCAATTAAAAAAAACAGACTATTATTACAAAATTTACTACAATAAAATTTATTTTAATTTGTAGGTTTCGCTTAGGCCTAGGTTTGCAGTTTTTCTACACAAATCATTAAAAAAAATTTTTCATGATAAAATCTAACTTGATTTTTAGGTTTTGTTTAGGCTTACAAAAAACTTGTTTTTGATCCATTGTTTAAGTCGCAAAATACGAAAAACTTGTCTTTTAAAAAGTGCGTTTACAAAATCGATTCGAAAAGACGAGTTTTTCGAAGACGAGATGTTTAAAAGCCGAGCTTTTTGAAGACGAGTTGTAGAAGACGAGATGTTTAAAAACGTAATGTAGAAGACGAAATTTTTGGAATTCAAATAAATTCTCCGCTCTTCTAAAAACTTCAATTTTAATAAATTTAATCGCTGTATATAATTGCTATTTTTATCAAGGCCACACTTAGCAAACAAACATCTGGTAAAAGTACGCTTTACCTGTGCAATGCAATCAATATCTTTACATAAATATGGGGACCATACTGGAGTACAATATTCTAAAATAGGGCGCACATAAGAGCAGTATGCTGAACGTAGTGCGTTTACAATTTTAGTTTGAAAACATCTAAAAATTATATTAAAAACTTAATATGCTTTATTAGCAATATAATTGCAGTGAGCGCCTTGTTTGAGCTCATCAGAAACTAAAATACCTAAATCTAGAGCTTCTTTGTCTATTGTTAGTGGTTTTTTATAAATTAAAATAGGTAAGTTTGGATTTTTTGCACCCATATGTACTTACAACATTTTTTTGCGATATTTAGCTGCCATTTGGCTGCCCATTTAACTAAATTATCAATAGAAATTTGTAATAATGAATTATCTTGATTTATTTCACGAGTGTGGTAGATCTTGACGTCGTCGTCGAAGAGCTTACATATAACATTAGGAATATGGTCAGGAAGGTCATTTATGAAAACCAAAAATAATAAGGGTCCAAGGACAAACCCTTCCGGGACCCAAGATATAACTTCAATGCTTTCAGAAAAATTTTCTTCAATAACCACTTTTTGCGTGCGATTCATTAAAAAGGCTGAAATCCAGGAATAAAAGTCGCCACTTATACCATAAGCTGATAGCTTAGACAACAATTTTTAATGCGAGACCGAATCAAAGGCTTTACTAAAATCTATATACACAGTGTCTATAATTTTGTTTTTTTTTTTTCAATCGCCTGGTTCCAATCAACAAAAGATTTCAAAAGTTGTGAGCAAGTGGACTTTTTTTGCAAAAATCCGTGCTGAACTTTTAAAATAATTTTAAAACGTTTAAAAAATCCAAACAGTTAATCATAAATTGTAGATTCCATAACTTTACATGCTATGCAAGTAAGCGAAATTGGGCGGTAATTTGTTTGGGTCATTTGGATCACCTTGTTTAAAATTGGAATTACAATAGCAGTTAACCATGCTGGAGGTAATTTATGTGTTTTAAAGGAAACTGTAAGAACAGTAGCTAAAGGGGATGCTGGGGAGTTTGCTAATTTTTCGAATAAAATAGTAGGCAAAATGTCTGGAGTTCTGCTCGTTTTATTTTTTGCTTTTTAAGGGCTTTTAAAACAGTTTGGTCAGTAAATTTTAGGAAGAAGAAGAAAGAAATATCTTTAGGTAATTTACGAGTTATTGTATGCTTTACTCCATTATCTTTAGTAAAATTCTGCTTAAAAATAGAATTAAGTATTTCAGATGGAGCTTTTGGATCATCTTTTAAGTTTCCAAATTCATCAACTAAAGGAGCGATACCTTTGGTATTTTTTCTTAATTTTCTAACGTGCTTAAAAAGCAAATTTTTATATTTAGATTTTAGAACTTTTTTCCTTTGATTCATTAAATTTGTTTATTTCACATTTGTATTTATGATTTAATTTGTTATATTCCGCTTTTGCAGTAGGATCAAAACGTTTTCTCCAAAACTTTAACTTTTTCGATTTTATAATTTCTATATATACCGGATATTTTATTTTAACAGGTTTACC
>JASAMX010035133.1:0-37571 GCA_030248175.1 Microlaimidae sp. YZB2_3 | reverse complement strand
CACCTAAATACATTTGGTGCATTGGACGCTGTTTCTGTTAACAGTTTTATTACAGTTTGCACAAAAATATTGCATCTTGTTGGGGCCAGGGTTTGGATGAATGTCCCCGGAAAGAGTCATCAGTTTTTTCGGCAGCCATTTTGGCCGCCAATTATAGAAAAAGAATGTGCAGTATCGCATTGGCAGTCAGCAGTGGCGGAAATCGCCCGATTGACTGGAAAAGAGGTAGAGCTGTTGACCATTTCCATTTCTGGATCTGGGCAATGTCGCTGCGTGGAAGCCGCTCTGTAGACACCCGGATTTTAAGAACGAAGCGGACGCGGATTTCTATTTAATGCATTCTTTTACCATAATATTACTTGTGGAGTGCAATTTACCTATATCGTTTTTTTTAACTTTTATGTAGAAATACGTAATAAAAACTCAAATTTTATTGCAGTTTTGACCTTTTTATCGCTAAACAAAATTATTGCTATTTTCTGATTTATACTTCAAAACTTTAGTTTGGACGAGTTAAAAATCTATAAAAAAGAAGGTGTTAGAGAACTTTGGATTTAAAAATAAGCAATAAAAACCGCTGTATGAGAATTTGAAAAGCAGATATCTTTGTATGCAGATTTTCAGACGTGTGCACTGAGTTTTAACGGGAGGGCATTTCCAAAATGAGAGGAACACGAGGGGGGCAAATTTTTTTAAACAGGGGCAAGGGGTTGGGGGCAAACAAGCGAAGAAAAAGGAAAAAAGGAAAAAAAAACGAGAGAGAAAAAGAAAAAAAAGAAGAAAAAAATGACAAAAAAGGCAAAATTAAATTAAAAAAGGTCTAAATTGACTTAAATTCCGTTAAAATAGGCTAAAAATAGATAAGTGGAGGACACAACACAGGTCTGAATTTTGGGCACATTCTTATTTAATATTTCAAAAAAATTTAATAAAAATTTCTATGAGTGATGTTCTTTCCTCGCACGTTCCAGACCTTTGACTACTAGAAAGTTCTACAGCTCTATCTATTGAATAAGCAATCTTAAGTTTATTTGAACGTAATACGTTTAATAGTATTTTAGCTGATTTTTTAGAACTATGTTGAAAATTTTCAAACAAATTTAATTTTTTTTTTAAATATGTAAAAATCGCATTATTTTTTAATTATTCACACATTACACAAATATAACAAAGCTCTAAAAACCAGACCTCCGCTCTGAAGCTTGTAGCTGCGGGGGAACATAACTAATTCTTGTTTACTACTTAGAAGGCCACAACCCCTGCGGCTTCTATTTCTTAGCTAAAGCCCCAATCTCCATAAGATTTTTACAAAAAAATAAGAGTTAGTGTTTTTTTACTATTTCACATTTTGTCTTAAGATTGCGCTTGGCTGGTTCTGGTTGGTTGGATTGCGCTTAGACAGTAACCTTTTCGTGGAATTAATAAAAAACACAAAATTTAATTATGAAATTATTTTTATTATTAAGTTATATTATTATAATTAAATTATCATAAAACGAATATTAAAATATAATTACTTCGGTAAAATGCCAAGTTCTTTGTACAAATACTGTTGTCCTTCGATAATATTGTCGATGGAAGCCCAAAAGTAGGGATTTGCTTCATCTGTCATTGTCCAGGAACCGCTAGTGAGTTCGAATTGTCCTTTGCTTATTAATCTATAAGTTCTAATTTTGATTACGTGTATTTAAACCAAATTGTTCAAATGTTAACTTCAGAAAAGAAAAAATTACGTTTTTGTATACTTTGGGTTTATTTAATTATCCATCAATTAAAAATTAGATGAAGCGCATACAGCACGGTTTGTTTTACGTTAAAATTTATGCTATCAATACAAATTGTTTTGTTTATGTCAAATTACAACTAGTAAAACATCTTAGTTTTTACACAATAACTAAAAATTTAGACAGGAAACTTTTACAAATCATAATAAAAAACTTAGACTTACTGTTTAACTGTTTCCTTTTGTTCTGGATCTAATGTTCGCCACCACATATGAAAGAAACTAACTTCCATCCACGTAAAAGTCATTTTGGGATGGTTTGGAAGAAATTTTAGCATAAAATTCAAAGCGTTGTTTGTATCTTGTGAGTAGACCTCGTATGTTTTAAGCCAACCTAAATTATACAAACACTTCTTGTGGGGGCACAGTCTTTCTGGATTTTTTCTTTGAAACCTCAAGTCAGCGAAGAGAGAACTTCCAAATCTTGTAAGCCTTGAGTTGATAGCCACTTTAAATCAAATTTTTAAAAAAAATTTCTAACCATCCAACAACAATAAGAGATATGACTACAAACAGATACTCAAGATTAAATCGTTGCTTTGTTGACATAATTTAGGGGATTCTATAAGATTTAATGTTCCTTCCAATCCAAGTACTAACCGCATAAACAGGCAACTGAATACTCAAAAATTACTTTCCCCGCAAAAGTAAAATCCGATATTTTTTTTAAATTAATTTATAGCTTAGTAGGAATAAAAAAACGTTGCCTGATTGGTGATGCTACTGTTTTTTAGAAGACCGTTTTTCGAAAAAAAATTAAACCCAAAATGGCTAAATTTAAAATTCACACAAAAAATCAAATAATTGTTATAAACACTGAAAAGGATAATAGTACCAATTAGCTGTTTTTTTAACAAAATCAAAAGTCCTACCTGGGTCTGCGTGGGAATGTGGCATCACAAATATTTTTAATTTTTGTTGCTGTTGAGCATCTGGAAGTAGATTAGTGTCAAGGCGAGCCCATTTGTCGCTCATCTGGTAACCCGGTTGAAAAATTTCATTGTAAATGTCGTATGTCTAAACATAAAAAAAACTATTGTAAAAAAAGTAATTTAATTTTATTTTACTTTCTAAAATAAAGATTTTATAATTTAGAGTAAATTTAAAATTTTGTTAACAATTAAAGGCAGAAACAGAAAATAGAACATAAATTAGGGATGACCGGCTAGAGCTACGGTGCAATCTTTTGATTTTGTTAAAAAAACAGCTAATTGGTACTATTATCCTTTTCAGTGTTTATAACAATTTGATTTTTTGTGTGAATTTTAAATTTAGCCATTTTGGGTTTAAATTTTTTTCGAAAAACGGTCTTCTAAAAAACAGTAGCATCACCAATCAGGCAACGTTTTTTTATTCCTACTAAGCTATAAATTAATTTAAAAAAAATATCGGATTTTACTTTTGCGGGAAGTAATTTTTGAGTATTCAGTTGCCTGTTTATGCGGTTAGTACTTGGATTGGAAGGAACATTAAATCTTATAGAATCCCCTAAAATTATGTCGTTAACAAAGCAACGATTTAATCTTGAGTATCTGTTTGTAGTCATATCTCTTATTGTTGTTGGATGGTTAGAAATTTTTTTTAAAAATTTGATTTAAAGTGGCTATCAACTCAAGGCTTACAAGATTTGGAAGTTCTCTTCGCCTGACTTGAGGTTTCAAAGAAAAAATCCAGAAACTGTGCCACAAGAAGTGTTTGTATAATTTAGGTTGGCTTAAAACATACGAGGTCTACTCACAAGATACAAACAACGCTTTGAATTTTATGCTAAAATTCTTCCAAACCATCCCAAATGACTTTTACGTGGATGGAAGTTAGTTTCTTTCATATGTGGTGGCGAACATTAGACCCAGAACAAAAGGAAAGAGTTGAAACAGTAAGTCTAAGTTTTTTATTATTCATTTGTAAAAGATTCCTGTCTAAATTTTTAGTTATTGTGTAAAAACTAAGATGTTTTACTAGTTGTAATTTGACATAAACAAAACAATTTGTATTGATAGCATAAATTTTAACGTAAAACAAACCGTGCTGTATGCGCTTCATCTAATTTTTAATTGATGGATAATTAAATAAACCCAAAGTATACAAAAACGTAATTTCTTCTTTTCTGAAGTTAACATTTGAACAATTTGGTTTAAATACACGTAATCAAAATTAGAACTTATAGATTAATAAGCAAAGGACAATTTGAACTCACTAGCGGTTCCTGGACAATGACAGATGAAGCAAATCCTTACTTTTGGGCTTCCATCGACAATATTATCGAAGGACAACAGTATTTGTACAAAGAACTTGGCATTTTACCGAAGTAATTATATTTTAATATTCGTTTTATGATAATTTAATTATAATTAACTAATAATAAAAATAATTTATACTTAAATTTTGTGTTTTTATTAATTCCAAGAAAAGGTTACTGTCTAAGCGCAATCCAACCAACTAGAACCAGCCAAGCGCAATCTTGAGACAAAATGTGAAATAGTAAAAAAAACACTAACTTTTTTTTGTAAAAATCTTATGGAGATTTGGGCTTTAGCCAAGAAATAGAAGCCGCGGGGGTTATGTGGCCTTTTAAATAGTAAACAAGAATTAGTTATGTTCCCCCGCAGCTACAAGCTTCAGAGCGGAGGTCTGGTTTTTAGAGCTTTGTTATATTTGTGTAATGTGTGAATAATTAAAAAATAATGCGATTTTTACATATTTAAAAAAAAAATTAAATTTGTTTGAAAATTTTCAACATAGTTCTAAAAAATCAACTAAAATACTTTTAAACGTATTACGTTCAAATAAACTTAAGATTGCTTATTCAATAGATAGAGCTCTAGAACTTTCTAGTAGTCAAAGGTCTGGAACGTGCGAGGAAAGAACATCGCTCGTAGAAATTTTTATTAAATTTTTTTGAAATATTAAATAAGAATGTGCCCAAAATTCAGACCTGTGTTGTGTCCTCCACTTATCTATTTTTAGCCTATTTTAACGGAATTTAAGTCAATTTAGACCTTTTTTAAGTTTTTGCCGTTTTGCTATTGTCTGATTTTTCTTTTCTTTTTTTTCTTTTTCTCTCTTTTTTTTTCTTTTTTCTTTTTTTTTTTTGCTTGCTGTTTTTTGCTGTTTTTTTTTGTTGTTATTGTTTTGTTTGCTTTTGTTTGCGGTTTTTTTGCTTTTTTTAAATCGTTCTCTACCCTTCTTTTTTATGATTTTTACTCGTCCAAACTAAGTTTTGAAAGATAAATCGAAAATAGCATAATTTTGTTTAGCGATAAAAGGTCAAAACTGCATAAATTTGAGTTTTTATTACGTATTTCTACATAAAAGTTAAAAAAAACGATATAGGTAATCGGATTCACAGTAATATTATGGTAAAAGAATGCATTAAATAGAAATCCGCGTCCGCTTCGTTCTTAAAATCCGGTGTTGACGAGCGGCTTCCACGCAGCGACATTGCCCGATCCGAAATGGAAATGGTCAACAGCTCTACCTCTTCTCCAGTCAATCGGGCGATTTCCGCCACTGCTGACTGCCATGCGATACTGCCTTCTTTTTCTATAATTGGCGGCCAAAATGGCTGCCGAAAAAACTGATGACTCTTTCCGGGGACATTCATCCAAACCCTGGCCCCAACAAGATGCAATATTTTTGTGCAAACTGTAATAAAACTGTTAACAGAAACAGCGTCCAATGCACCAAATGTATTTAGGTGCATCTAAAATGCAATCTAAATTGGGTGCATCTAAAATGCAGCAACCTACAAAGCCTAAAACATTACAACCAAAATTTTTCTTGTAACAACTGCACGCTCTCTCCACTTTGCAAAACAAACTCAAAAAATCTACCTTAAATATTTTGCAATTCAACGCCAACGGAATCTCCAACAAACTACAAGAACTAACAAACTTTTTCATAAATCACAACATTCACATAGCTGCCGTCCAGGAAACAAAACTCTCACCAAAATCCAAAGATCCACATATTCCCAACTACACAACTATCAGGAAAGACAGAAATTCCAATGGAGGTGGTCTACTCTTTTTTGTACACCATTCGATCAACTACAAAATTAACTTGGACACTCAACAGAACGACCCACATGCAGAAATGCATGGTATCCACATTCTCTTCAACAATACTGACCTCTCAATCACCAACCTATACATTCCACCGTCCAGCTCCTGCACCACCAATTACCAGCCAAACATAGCCAATCTTCTAAACAATCAGGATAGTATCATTCTTGGAGATATCAGCTCCACCATGAACTCTGGCACTCAAGCCTCCGACGCCAGAGGCGACAACATTGCAAACATCATCAACAACTCTAACATGGCATCCTCGGAAACACAACATACTCCCGCATCCCTTTAAAATGGAAATCCACATCGCCGATATCTCCCTCATCTCGACTCCTCCTTACCTCCTCGGACTGCAAGCTCTTTACTTTTACCCCTCCAATCTCGTCGCCTTCAACCAATCGACAATAGCCCTAAAACCGGAAACTTTCCCACCTCAATAAGCCAATTGGACCACTCAAAACAAAATAGAACTAATGACGAATATCCCGCTCCCCGAGATTGGCTTGTTTGGCTGGTAATTGGTGGTGCGGAGCTGGAGGTGGAATGTATGGTTGGTGATTGAGAGGTCGTATTGTTGAGAGAATGTGGATACCTGCATTTCTGCTGTGGGTCGTTCTGTTGAGTGTCCAGTTATTTTTGTGTTGATCCAGGTGTCAAAAGATAGACCCCTCCTTGGAATTTTTGTGTCTTTCCTGATGTTGTGTGTTGGGAATTGTGGATCTTTGGATTTCTGGTGAGAGTTTTTCGTTCCTGGACGGCGCTATGTGATGTTGTGATTTATGAAAAGTTTGTTAGTTCTTGTAGTTTGTTGGAGATTCCGTTGGCGTTGAATTGCAAAATATTTAAGGTAGATTTTTTGAGTTTGTTTTGCACGTTTGAAGTGGAGACGATGCGTGCGAAGTTGTTACATGATGTGGTGACGATTTTCCAAATTTCCAAAGATTGAGTTGAGTCTGAGATGAGAAAATATTTTGGCGATTTGATTTCCATTTAAAGGGATGCGTGTTGTATGCTTTGTAGGTTGCCGTGTTCATTTTGAGATGTTTGCACGTTCGCCTCTGGCGTCTGTGGCTTGAGTGCCAATTTATGATTGCATTTATATCTCCAGAGTGATACTATCCTGATATTTAAAGATTGGCTATGCTTTTACCTAAATACATTGTGGTGCATGGTGGACGCTGTTTCCGGGTTGGTAAAAAGGTCAGTATTGTTGAAGAAAACAATACCATGCATTAATGTGCATGTGGGTCGTTATTATTGTTTTTGTTGAATTGGTCTAAGTGACCCCTCTTGTGGAATTACAGTTTGCCTGATAGTTGTGTAGTTGGAATATGTGGATCTGGATTTTGGTGAGAGTTTTTGTTTCCTTGACGGCAGCTATGTGAATATTATTGATTTTATAAAAAACTTTGTTGCTTCTCTTCTAGTTTTATTTGGAGATTCTTCGCATTGAATTGCAAATATTTAAGGTACGATTTTTGAGTTTGTTTTAGAAATGAAGAGCGTGCAGTTGTTACGATTTTCGTTGTAATGTTTTAGGCTTTGCCTAGAGTTCTAGTTTTAGATGCCCAATTTAATTGCCTTTGGGTGTTGCACCTAAATACATTTGGTGCGATTGACGCTGTTTCTGTTGACGGTTTTATACAGTTGCACAAAAATATTGCATCTCGTCGGGGCCAGGGTTTTTGATCAAATGTCCCCGGAAAGAGTCACCTCTATCACAGTTTTTTCGGCAGCCATTTGTTTTTTGGCCGCCAATTATAGAAAAAGAATGTGCAGTATCGCTGTCGCATTGGCAGTCAGCAGTGGCGGAAATCGCCCGATCTGACTGGAAAAGAGGTAGAGCTGTTGACCATTTCCATTTCTGGATCTGGGCAATGTCGCTGCATGGAAGCCGCTCTGTAGACACCCGGATTTTAAGAACAAAGCGGACGCGGATTTCTATTTAATGCATTCTTTTACCATAATATTATTTGTGGAGTGCAATTTACCTATATCGTTTCTTTTTTAATTTTGATGTAGAAATACGTAATAAACACTCAAATTTTATTGCAGTTTTGACCTTTTTATCGCTAAACAAAATTATTATTTTCTGATTTATACTTCAAAACTTTAGTTTGGACGAGTTAAAAATCTATAAAAAAGTAGGTATTAGAGAACTTTGGATTTAAAAATAAGCAATAAAAACCGCCGTATAAGAATTTGAAAAGCGTATTTATCTTCGTATGCAGATTTTCAGACGTGTGCACTGAGTTTTAACGGGAGGGCATTTCCAAAAGGAGAGGAACACGAGGGGGGCAAATTTTTTTTAAACAGGGGCAAGGGGTTGGGGGCAAACAAGCGAAGAAAAAGGAAAAAAAGCGAGAGAAAAAAAGAATAAAAAGAAGAAAAAAAATGACAAAAAAGACAAAATTGAAGTAAAAAAGTCTAAATTGACTTAAATTCCGTTAAAATAGGCTAAAAATAGATAAGTGGAGGACACAACACAGGTCTGAATTTCGGACACATTCTTATTTAATATTTCAAAAAAATTTAATAAAAATTTCTACGAGCGATGTTCTTTCCTCGCACGTTCCAGACCTTTGACTACTAGAAAGTTCTAGAGCTCTATCTATTGAATAAGCAATCTTAAGTTTATTTGAACGTAATACGTTTAAAAGTATTTTAGTTGATTTTTTAGAACTATGTTGAAAATTTTCAAAAAAAATTAATTTTTTTTAAATATGTAGAAATCGCATTATTTTTTAATTATTCACACATTACACAAATATAACAAAGCTCTAAAAACCAGACCTCCGCTCTGAAGCTTGTAGCTGCGGGGGAACATAACTAATTCTTGTTTACTATTTAAAAGGCCACATAACCCCCGCGGCTTCTATTTCTTAGCTAAAGCCCCAATCTCCATAAGATTTTTACAAAAAAAAGTTAGTGTTTTTTTTACTATTTCACATTTTGTCTCAAGATTGCGCTTGGCTGGTTCTAGTTGGTTGGATTGCGCTTAGACAGTAACCTTTTCTTGGAATTAATAAAAAACACAAAATTTAAGTATAAAATTATTTTTATTATTAAGTTAATTATAATTAAATTATCATAAAACGAATATTAAAATATAATTACTTCGGTAAAATGCCAAGTTCTTTGTACAAATACTGTTGTCCTTCGATAATATTGTCGATGGAAGCCCAAAAGTAAGGATTTGCTTCATCTGTCATTGTCCAGGAACCGCTAGTGAGTTCAAATTGTCCTTTGCTTATTAATCTATAAGTTCTAATTTTGATTACGTGTATTTAAACCAAATTGTTCAAATGTTAACTTCAGAAAAGAAGAAATTACGTTTTTGTATACTTTGGGTTTATTTAATTATCCATCAATTAAAAATTAGATGAAGCGCATACAGCACGGTTTGTTTTACGTTAAAATTTATGCTATCAATACAAATTGTTTTGTTTATGTCAAATTACAACTAGTAAAACATCTTAGTTTTTACACAATAACTAAAAATTTAGACAGGAATCTTTTACAAATCATAATAAAAAACTTAGACTTACTGTTTAACTGTTTCCTTTTGTTCTGGGTCTAATGTTCGCCACCACATATGAAAGAAACTAACTTCCATCCACGTAAAAGTCATTTTGGGATGGTTTGGAAGAAATTTTACATAAATTCTAAAAGCGTTGTTTGTATCTTGTGAGTAGACCTCGGTAGTGTTTTAAGCCAACCTAAATTATACAAACACTTCTTGTGGGGGCACAGTCTTTCTGGATTTTTTCTTTGAAACCTCAAGTCAGCGAAGAGAGAACTTCCAAATCTTGTAAGCCTTGAGTTGATAGCCACTTTAAATCAAATTTTTAAAAAAAATTTCTAACCATCCAACAACAATAAGAGATATGACTACAAACAGATACTCAAGAGCAATACGTAACTGAACTAGTAGCAGGCATCTCTCAAAAATAAAAAAATCCAATTGAATTCACTTTCTTTTTTTGCATAATTGATTTCAAAATATTTTTGTAAGTTAAGATTTGTTGTTGTTTTTTTATATTTGAATATTTTGTTCTTAATAAAAATTTGTGTTTATAAAATAAATAGGGCAATTAGAACTGGAGCTTTGTTGGGGACGGGGAAATAGAGAACCTACAGCCGAAGTGTGAACTAGCGATGTCCTACCCTTCAATGTTACATGCTCCGGAGCTATGGACATATAAAGTGGAGGAAGCTCCGGAGCTTCGCCCCCTAAATAAGCCATTTAAGGCTTAATTAAGCTCGAAATATGTGTTAAGTTATTTTATTCGTAATTTTAGGACTATTTTCATTATTTTTACAAGTTTTTAAAAAAATTAGTTTACAAATTTTCTTTTGAAAAATATCTAATATGAAATTACTTTCTAATTATTCATGAAATTAGTACAAAAGTAGGACGGAGCTCCGGGGAACATCAACAGTGTGAAATCATTGAGATTTCGCTTCGCCTGCCCCAAAACCTAAACCTAACACTAAACTTTTTTTTTAACTTTCCCTTCAAGTTCCTATTTTCGCGGCCCAAATTTTTAAAACTGTCCAACGGCTCCAAAGTTCCCTGCTGACGTACCATCAAATCCGTTTAAATCGTGTTTTTTGTTTGTTTTTTTTTAAATTAAATTTTCTGTCTTCTAAGGAGTTGCCAAACCAAATAAGAGAACACAAAAATTAATTTTCATAACATTTTATTAATATCACAAACACTTCATATCTTAATCTGCGCACTTTTTCAAACTTTACTCTGCGCAAAATTCAAATCTATCTGGCAAGAAATTGAGTGCACTTTTTTGCAAACAAAATTCATGCTGTTGATTTTAGTTTTTGTTATCAATATAATAATCAAAAATTTTTCAGAAATGACAACAAAAACCTCTAGAAATTAAGAATTAAATGTTTTTATTAAAGGTCTATCAAACACAAAGACTTTTTAATAACAACACCTGTGTCTGCTACAAACGGTTGCCGTAAACTTCAAACTTCCCCTTGTAAGATTTGGCTTAAATGGGACAAAATATGTCATAAAAATAAACTTCAGGACATAAATTTTTGACATTCCAAAAGCGCCACCTTTCTTGACATATTTATGTATGTTTCTTTCTAAAAAATAAAAATTCTACTGATTTAAATAGTTACACAAGTTACGATTTCGCGGTTGTCCAAAATTAATTTGGGCAGGTTTTTTCAATATTATTCTGTTCGACTTGGATTATTAGCTATATCCTCTTTTATCTAATCATATCCCCGAAATAAAATTGAATACAATAGATATTCATATAGTTTTTATGAAAATCGATTGTTTCCTTGGCGTATTGGTATTTTATATAATTAACAATTTTTTCAATGGATTTGTTATAAGTAACAATTTTTAATGGATGAATCTCACATATGAAATAATTTGAATTTTTAATTGGAAAATTGTGCAAAAACTACTATATGCACTATTAATGAACTGAACATATTACGGAACGACCCATGAGCTGCGCAACAATCATGCTTATGCAAATTAAACCACACTGTACGCAAATTATTTCTTACGTAAGATTCATCCATTTCCCTTATTTTTCGTCAAATATGATTAAATAATCATTACTAACGACAAATTATTTTACTTTTTAACTTACTAGCTTATAAATTAAAGAATTGTTTGCTTCAGACATGGTGTAAAGATAAATTTTATTAAAACACATTTATTCCAACGTTTCAATCATATAAAACAGATCATCATCAGGGATCTAAAAGTATAACAGATGTAACACGATAAAATAATAAGTCAAATCTATTAGTCAAAAGAACGCTTAATTTAACAAATTACTAAAAAATTACTAAAAAATAACTGTAAAAATATTACAAGGCATATTTAATAGATTTGACTTATTATTTCATCGTGTTACATCTGTTATACTTTTAGATCCCTGATGATGATCTGTTTTATATGATCGAAAAGTTGGAATAAACGTGTTTTAATAAAATTTGTCTTTACACCATGTCTGAAGCAAACAATTCTTTAATTTATAACTCTCAACCCTAAAAGCTTTCGTGAATTACTAGCTTATAATTTTAACAAATTAACTTACTAGTTTAAAATTTTGGGACATTAACTTACTAGTTAACTTACTAGTTTAAAATTTTGAATTATTAACTTACTAGTTAACTTACTAATTTATTTTTTTACACATTAACTTACTAGTTAACTTACTAGTTCAAAATTTTGAACCATTAACTTACTACTTAATTTACTAAAGGTAAACCCAACGTGGCTGCAACAGTTGTTCATTGGATAAAAAAATTTCCCCCATTAAGATACCACTCAAATCACAAGAATCTGATTTTATTTTACCACCATTTTATCAAACAAATACTCCGTATTAAATCGAATCTTTGTTGGCTGAAAAAGTGACGTCAGATTCTCGTGATTTTAGTGGTTACTTAATGGGGGGGGCATTTTTTAATCTAACGAGCAACTGTTGCAGAGAGGTTGGGTTTACCTTTAGTTCAAATTTTTAGACCATTAACTTACTAGTTGTAAATTTGCTTACTAGCAAAACTCTAGGTCCAAACGGCCTTAAAATTTTAATAATACTTTGAAACTGTAAATTTACTTTAATTTAGGTCCACAAGTAAGCAAATTCTTATTTTGGAGAACTGCCAACCAGTCCATTTATAATTATTTGGAATGGCTTAAACATTACTGAAATTCATGAGATCTTATTACAAAAATAAAACTAAGCGCGAAATCGCCACTTTTTCAAAATTTCTACCATATGATAATGATTTGTTTATACATTGATCTAATCACACAGCACTGTTGCATTTTTTTTAGTTTGATGAAACGTCAATTGAAAAAATCATACTCACAGCGATCTTTGACAAGCGCAAAATCGCCACTTTTTCAAATTTATAATTGTTTCTTATACATACAAATATAACCTTCTAATTGAAAAAGTGTTCGTTCCTTTCCTTGTCAAAGATTGCTGTGAGTGTGATTTTTTCGATTGACATTTCATCAAACTAAAAAAATGCAACAGTGCTGTGTGATTAGATCAATGTATACCCAAATCATTATCATATGTTAGAAATTTTTATTTAGTGAGAAGATGTACAAACCAAATGCAAATTTCCAATAGTCCACATAATGTCCATCTCAGCCTAGTCCACATCTTTTTTTCTGTCTAAACATACGCCCGGGGAAAAATCGCCCCTTTTTCTTGCTCTATTCTTAGAGGATTTTTCAAGGCTAGTTTTATTATAATATAAACACAAATTATAAAAAGTAAAAATGAAAAACACACCCCTTACTAATTTTTGGGATTCAGTTTAGAGTACAGTAGTAAACCAAAATATAAAATAAGAATTAAAAAATCAACAAAATGTTTTTCTTATTATTTAGCTGCGAATCAAATTATGTCCAGTAAAATTTAGTTATCTTATAAGTTTGGCATACTGAATCTACAGAAAGTAGCACCACCATTAATGCATACCTACAAAAATTTTTTGCTTAAAACAAGAAATTTGTCGAACATAAAAAGAATTATGGCTAAAACATACCAAATATTGTTAATATAAACAAACTGAAAAATTAATTTAGGTTGTTGTCAAAAATGAATATCAGAACTTCAGATTTAATTGTTCTTATTTATTTGAACAGCATAATGAAACAATGAGATTCGATCCAGAAGAATAATGGTTAATAATAAAAATGTTTTAAAGTTTCTAAGCACTTATGTTTTGTACAAAGAATAAAAGTACAGCAACAAAATGTTGAATTGCAACATATTAAAATTCTTGCAATAAAAGTACAGCAACAAAATGTTGAATTGCAACATATTAAAATTCTTTTTATTCCGCATTTTAGTTACAAATTTTTTTTTGTTTCGCAGACATACAGTCTTTTTCGAAAAGAATAAGGAGCACTGAGAAGCTTTTAATTATAAGAAATATTCAAATAAAGGTATTAATTTATGGTTCTTTTCACAAATTTTATTTTAATTTTTATATATAAAAAAACTTACAACAGTTGCGATAGCGTTGTAATTAAAGTTCAAGTCTTGTTTTAAAACCGGCGAGCGTGGCTGTTTTTTATAAAAATCTAAACCCGAAGGCTATCTGGAAGCGACAAATTTCACAAGCCGTGGGTTTTTTACATAAAATTTGTAAACAAATATGAATTTGAAAAATAACCGTTTTATTTATTGCTTTTTTTCACAACGATAAGTCAATATGCAATTAGCTTTTTTAATAATCTTACCGTGCTATTCATACAACTTTTCATTTTGGAATGGGTCTGTTTTTTACGCAGACCGGTCTGCGTGAAAAACTGTCGCAGCCCGTTTTGATCATCGGAAAGGTCCATTTTGATCATCGGAAAAGTGGACTGGGTCCGTTTTTGTCATCGGAAAAGTGGACTGGGTCCGTTTTTGTCATCGGAAAGTTCCGTTTTTGTAATCGGAAAAGTGGACTTGGTCCGGTTTTTTTTGGACCCAGTCCATTTTTCGATGATCAAAACGGACCCAGTCCAAAGTGCACAGGGTCCAAAAATTTTATGAATAGCACGGTTAATTTTATTTTTTTAACTTTTTCATTCGCAACAATTTTAACAATAATGAAATAAACAAGAATGGATTGCGAGTATTTTTTCAAATAAACAGTATTAAAAATAATTAATATAATTTTAAATAAAAATTAAATAAACAGCGCTTAGTTTTATTTTGTAATAAGATTTTGTGAATTTCAGTAATGTTTAAGCCATTTCAAATAATTATAAATGGACTGGTTGGCAGTTCTCCAAAATAAGAATTTGCTTACTTGTGGACCGAAATTAAGGTAAATTTACAGTTTTAAAGTATTAATAAAATTTTAAGGCCGTTTGGAACTAGAATTGTGCTAGTAAGCAATTTTACAACTAAAGCTAAAGTCTTCCAGGCTGAAATTAAGGGCGTAACGGGTCTCCGCCAGGAAGAAATACACAATAAACCCCCGAGCAAGAAAAATTAAAAAAAAGTTTTCAGTGGTTATGTAACCAATTATTATTTAGTTGCGTCACGTGTTTCCCTGCACGTGATATTTTTTCAAAAAACGAGTGGTTACTTTACCACTCCTCTATTTTCACCCTGATAGAATTTATCTTTAGTAAGTTAATTGTCTAAAAATTTGAACTAAAGAAAAACCCAACGTTTCTGCAACAGTTGCTCGTTAGATTAAAAAATGTCCCCCCATTAAGTAACCACTAAAATCACGAGAATCTGACGTCACTTTTTCAGCAATAAAGATTCGATTTAATACGGAGTATTTGTTTGATAAAATGGCGTCAGATTCTTGTGATTTGAGTGGTATTTTAATGGGGGAATTTTTTTTATCCAATGAACAGCTGTTGCAGCCACGTTGGGTTTACCTTTAGTAAGTTAAGTAGTAAGTTAATGGTTCAAAATTTTGAACTAGTAAGTTAACTAGTAAGTTAATGTGTAAAAAAATAAACTAGTAAGTTAACTAGTAAGTTAATAATTCAAAATTTTAAACTAGTAAGTTAACTAGTAAGTTAATGTCCCAAAATTTTAAACTAGTAAGTTAATTTGTTAAAATTATAAGCTTGTAATTCACGAGAGGGGCACGATAAAATAGATGTAACACGATAAAAAGGGTGCCAGAGTTGACTGGATGCAAAACGCAAACACACACAACACAACACCTTTTTACATGCACACACATCAATACGACACTGGGACCAGAGGACCTTTGGGCAAACCCCGTAGCGGTTGCTGAGCTCCTCCGGGAGTGGGAAGAGGGGGTGAGCAAGGCGAGAGGCGTGCCGGACGGACCACACCAGGGTTGATGGAAACCCTGGAAACTGGCAAACTCAACAACAAAAAATAACACGATAAAATAATAAGTCAAATCTATTAGTCAAAGGAACGCTTAATTTAACAAATTACTAAAAAATTACTAAAAAATTACTAAAAAATAACTGTAAAAATATTACAAGGCATATTTAATAGATTTGACTTATTATTTCATCGTGTTACATCTGTTATACTTTTAGATCCCTGATGATGATCTGCTTTATATGATCGAAAAGTTGGAATAAACGTGTTTTAATAAAATTTGTCTTTACACCATGTCTGAAGCAAACAATTCTTTAATTTATAACTCTCAACCCTAAAAGTTGAAACCCTAGGTTCTATGGCATGGAAATTTTTACTAAGTTTACTAGTTCCGACAACTAGTTAGTGAACTAGTAAAAAAAGTCATCAAGAACAAATTTTATTTTCATCTAAACAAAATAATAATTTATAAAACCATCAAGAAATTCGCGAAATGATATCTCAATGAATTGTGATTTTTAAAAAAACAACATAATGGATCAAGAAATTTGCAAAAATGATATATCAATGAATTGTGATTTTTAAAAAAACAACAATAAACTATAACGCATTTTTAGTGCATCTGGATTACTTTTGGTGCATTTTTAGTCAAATATTTAAAAGGCTCTCGAATTTCTAGTAATTAATTAATCCATAGCAGGGATGGAGTGCACCGATTTATACTGTGCACATTTAATCAAAATTGCGTAAACTATGAAAAAAATCAAAATATTTTTTATGATAATAATTCTACATTAAAATAATTGCAAGATTTAATAAATTTTTTTTTTGTAAATGTAAAAAAAAGACAAAAGCAACTTTTCTCTTTCAAAAACTTTTAACTTGGAAAGAAAAATCAAGCATATTTATACATTACGATTTAAAATATTGCAAAAAATAATATTTTAAGTACTATTATTTATTAATCTGTGTTATAACTTAAAATCGCCCGATCCGTGCTGGCTAGATTTCCAGCACAGATCAATAAAATGAACCAAACTCGTTTTTTAGCGTTGAAAATTTTAACTTGGAAAAAAAATTAAGCATATTTATATATTAAGATTTAAAATATTGCAAAGAAATAATATTCTAAATATTATTATTGATTTATCTGTGTTTTATCTTAAAATCACTCGATCCGTGCTGACTAGATTTCCCGCACGGATCGATATAATTAATTAATCCATAGCACGGATCGAGTGTACCGATTTTTTACTGTGCACATTTAATCAAAATTGCGTAAACTATGAAAAAAATCAAAATATTTTTTATGATAATAATTCTACGTTAAAATTAAAATATCTTAGTTGCAAGATTTAATAATTTTTTTTTATAAATGTAAAAAAAACAAAAGCAACTTTACTCTTTTAAAAACTTTTAACTTGGAAAGAAAAATCAAGCATATTTATACATTACGATTTAAAATATTGCAAAAAAATAATATTTTAAGTATTATTATTTATTAATCTGTGTTATAACTTAAAATCACCCGATCCGTGCTGGCTAGATTTCCAGCACAGATCGATAGAATGAACCAAACTCGTTTTTTAGCGTTGAAAATTTTAACTTGGAAAGAAAAATTAAGCATATTTATATAATAAGATTTAAAATATTGCAAAGAAATAATATTTTAGGTATTATTATTGATTAGTTTGTTTTTTATCTTAAAATTACTCGATCCGTGCTGACTAGATTTCCCGCACGGATCGATATAATTAATTAATCCATAGCAGGGATGGAGTGTACCGATTTTTTACTGTGCACATTTAATCAAAATTGCGTAAAATATGAAAAAAATCAAAATATTTTTTATGATAATAATTCTACGGTAAAATTAAAATATCTTAGTTGCAAGATTCAATAAATTTTTTTTGTAAATGTAAAAAAAACAAAAGCAACTTTTCTGTTTTAAAAACTTTTAACTTGGAAAGAAAAATCAAGCATATTTATACATTACGATTTAAAATATTGCAAAAAAATAATATTTTAAGTATTATTATTTATTAATCTGTGTTATAACTTAAAATCACCCGATCCGTGCCGGCTAGATTTCCAGCACAGATCGATAGAATGAACCATACTCGTTTTTTAGCGTTGAAAATTTTAACTTGGAAAGAAAAATTAAGCATATTTATATATTAAGATTTAAAATATTGCAAAGAAATAATATTTTAGGTATTATTATTGATTAATCTGTGTTTTATCTTAAAATCACTCGATCCGTGCTGACTAGATTTCCCGCACGGATCGATATAATTAATTAATCCATAGCACGGATCGGGTGTACCGATTTTTTACTGTGCACATTTAATCAAAATTGCGCAAATTATGAAAAAAATCAAAATATTTTTTATGATAATAATTCTACGTTAAAATTAAAATATCTTAGTTACAAGATTTAATAAATTTTTTTGTAAATGTAAAAAAAAAACAAAAACAACTTTTCTCTTTTAAAAACTTTTAACTTGGAAAGAAAAATCAAGCATATTTATACATTACGATTTAAAATATTACAAAAAAATAATATTTTAAGTATTATTATTTATTAATCTGTGTTATAACTTAAAATCACCCGATCCGTGCTGGCTAGATTTCCAGCACAGATCGATAGAATGAACCAAACTCGTTTTTTAGCGTTGAAAATTTTAACTTGGAAAGAAAAATTAAGCATATTTATATATTAAGATTTAAAATATTGCAAAGAAATAATATTTTAGGTATTATTATTGATTTATCTGTGTTTTATCTTAAAATCACTCGATCCGTGCTGACTAGATTTCCCGCACGAATCGATATAATTAATTAATCCATAGCACGGATCGAGTGTACCGATTTTTTACTGTGCACATTTAATCAAAATTGCGTAAACTATGAAAAAAATCAAAATATTTTTTATGATAATAATTCTACGTTAAAATTAAAATATCTTAGTTGCAAGATTTAATAAATTTTTTTTGTAAATGTAAAAAAAACAAAAGCAACTTTTCTCTTTTAAAAACTTTTATTTTGGAAAGAAAAATCAAGCATATTTATACATTACGATTTAAAATATTGCAAAAAAATAATATTTTAAGTATTATTATTTATTAATCTGTGTTATAACTTAAAATCACCCGATCCGTGCTGGCTAGATTTCCAGCACAGATCGATAGAATGAACCAAATTCGTTTTTTAGTGTTGGAAATTTTAACTTGGAAAGAAAAATTAAGCATATTTATATGTTAAGATTTAAAATATTGCAAAAAATATATTTTAAGTATTATTATTGATTAATCTGTGTTTTATTTTAAAATCACCCGATCCGTGCTGGCTAGATTTCCAGCACGGATCGATATAATTAATTAATCAATAGTGTGAATGGAGTGCACCGATTATTTACTGTGCACATTTGATCAAAATTACTTAAAACCATGAAAAAAACCAAAATATTTTTTACGATAACAAATCTACGTTAAAACTAAAATATCATTGTTGCATGAATTATTAGGTATATTTATAAAATTTGAAAATAATGTGAACAGTGATAAAAAGACACAAATAATCTTGTACCGATCCGTGCTACCGATGCTGCCAAAGTAACCGCGGTTATGTAAGGCCGTCACTAAATGAGGAACAGCGAGTCTCTCAAAAAGAGTTGCTTGGCAAACTTCCGGAGCTTAGAGAGCAGTAAAAGGTTTCACTTCGCTATTCTGCTGATGGTAATCCCTTTTTGTTTGACATCACTCTCAGGGCTCCCCTAAATGTTTCAAAATAGGATATTGTGCGAATTATTTATCATTGTTGTAGTAAACTAAAGCTTATACCTAGTATAAAAATTTTGTGTATGAATGCAAGAAGCCTTGCTAACTCCTTAGATGAGCTAGATGTTCTGATTTCAGGAGATGACTTTACCTACGGTTCTGTGGATGTCTGCTTTATTTGTGAAACATGGCTCACTGAAACAACCACTGACCAAATGATTATAAAAAAACAAAATTTAATGTTTATCCGACAGCAGCGGCCGGGAGGTGGAGTAGTTCCATTGATTAAAGATAATTTTAGAGTAGTTGAAGTTGAAATGGAGGAAAAGTACGATGCAATAAAACTAGTAGTGGTTGAAATTTTTCGACAGAAGTCATCTAAACTGAGATTCATTGGTATTTATAGAGAACCTAGCACTAGCAAAGAAAAAAACAATCTAATATTTGAGCTAATCAGGAACTTAAGAGAAAACTTTGTAGGAACCATTGTTTTTACTGGAGATTTCAATCTGCCAGGGGTAGATTGGTCTTCAAATAAAATAACTTCAAACGCGCAAAATGAAAATATTGGTTTATTATATATTGGTTTGATTTTCTTATTGAGCTAGGTATGTATCAGCTTGTTTCACAACCAACTCGTGAGAATAATTATCTGGATCTTTTGTTCACAAACGATCGAGAAATTTTCAATAATGTCACTGTTGCGCCCAGTTTTTCACAATAAGACCATGACACTATTTTATCTGAAATTAATCTTAAAATATTTGACAGTCCTAAAAATAAGATTCAAAACTACATACCTGATTTTTTAAAAGCAGATTATGATATGCTAAGTTTATACTTATCTACAATCAACTGGAAAATTTTATTTGAGGAATGTGGCACAGTAGAAAATGCTTGGCAGAGATTCAAGGATATTTTGTAGTTAGGAATAAATAGACATGTCCTTGGAAAAAAATTATTTACAAACAAGAAAAAAATTGTACAATATCCAATACAAATAAGAAAACTACAAAACAAAAAGAAAAAGCTTTGGCATAAGCGTAATATTGATGAAAAATCAATATCAGAGTACAAAAAAATTTGCAAAGTATACAAAAATAAAGTTAGAGATTTTAACACTAATAAAGAAACAGAAATTTTAAATTCCGGGGATTTAAACAATTTTTATAAATTTGTTAATAGTAAAATTAAAACAAAACAAACTATCCCACCAATTTAAAGAGACGAGGGGACATTTGTAACTGAAGACTTTGAAAAAGTTGAACTTTTTGAAAATTATTTTGCTTCTGTTTTTACTGATGATGAAAATACTTTGCCAAATTTTAATTCACCAAATATGGGAAGTTGGACAACATGGTATTTACCACAAAAAAGGTATTTAAAGCCCTAGAAAAGCTCCCAAACAAATTGTCTCAAATATTTGACTGTTTTCCAGCTTATTTTTTAAAACGCTTGGCTAAAGTTACTGCTGAACCTTTGGCAATAATCTTTCAGATGTCTTTTGATTTTGGAGAATTACCACTTGATTGGAAAATAGCTTTATTAAACTTACTGTTTAAAAAAGGCACCAAAAGCCTAAAAGAAAATTATCGTTCAATTTCACTTACATCTTTTTCTTGTGGAACAGCTTGTCAAAGAAGAACTTCTTGTCTTTTTCCATATCATTTTGTCAAGGTTTTAACATGGTTTTAAAGCAAAAAGCTCTACAATAAAACAGCTGTTGGAAACTTTTTTTGCCAAGGCCTTTGACACCGTGTTATATCAAAAATTGTTATATAAGCTAGAAAAATATGGTGTTTCTGGTAAATTTTTAAAATGGATAAAAGAATTTTTAGTTGGGCGGGACATTAAAGTTGTAATTAATGACTCAGGATCCAAATCATTTCCTTTAAAAAGTTCAGTTCCTCAGGGTTCTGTTTTGGGTCCATTTTTATTTTTAATATATATTAACGATATTGTTGATTGTGTTAAGTACTCTCAAATTAGACTCTTTGCAGATGATATAAAGTTGTTTGTAAAATCTTCATCTAAAGATTACCACATTCAAACCTTAAGACTTCAACAAGATTTAGAAGATAGAATACACAGCTGGTCACAAGACTGGCAATCGCAGTTATCTGATCGTAAATGTGAAGTTATTCATATTCAAAATCATAGCAAAGAGTTAATGACTAATTAGCAAAAAAAAGGCTTCGAATCAATCAGCAGAAAATCTACCAAAAATGTATTTTTATCGAATTTTTTAATAAAATTTACTTTATAAATCAACTGGTTTTCAAAAAATAATGATTTGTTAAACAGTTATGTCATTTTTGCAGTGTTTTGTTTTCTTTCAACGATCTAATCTCCAACGATCTATTGTCTCTCAGATCTAATCTCCAGCGATCTAGTACATATTCGACGATCTAATCACTAACGATCTATTGTCGACGATCTAATCTCCTGATACCCCCAGATTTCCTGATACCCCCCTGATACTCGCTTGGGCTTAGGAACTTGCAGGTTTAACCTTCGACCAAAAAGTCGAGTGAAATTTTGTCGAGTGAAACAGCGTTAGCCCGGTGCATACCCCAATTTGTTAATTCCGGCCCAGATGCCGTTCCCATTTCCACAGAAGCCGTTCCCATTTTCCCAGAAGGCGTTCCTAGTGTAGTTTTTTTTTATTTAGATTATATCGCTTGTACTGAACTAGAAAATCATTGATTTTTTAAGCTTGTCGGTTCTATTTTACAAAAATAATGCATATTTAGAAAAATAAGTTGGTATTTCACCAACAGCATGAATAAATTTTATAATAATTATTTAGATTTGAAATCGTTATTTTACCCCTATATAATTAATATTATGTTGTGTTGTGTGTTTTTTGTTTTGGTGTTGGTTGGTTGTGATGAGGTGGGGTTGATTTCTGATTGGTTTTGTTATTTTTATGGTGGTATGGATTGGGCTGCTCTGGGATATATTATTTATTTTTTCTTGTGTGATTATTTACTTTTATTGGTCGTATAAATTTCGTGACTTTGATGATATATAAATAGTAAATATAAATATACTAAAATATATTTGTGATTTTGATGTAGCGTATCTGATTGACCTTTTTTAAAAGACTTTATTATGAGGAGATTCGACTTTTTATAAAATGTATTTTGGAGCTATTTTTATTCTGTAGTAAGAGAAGGTCTGGCTCTGCTCTTAGACCTTGGCTACTGCGCATCGTAATTGGTATTAAATGTATACTTAAATAGACGGTTAGTTTGTAGTTTTTTTGGCGTAAATAAAAAAATTAAAAGAAAAAATTGATTATGTACGGATTTTAAAATAAGAAATTAGTTATATAGCTGATACTTGGATTGTATTAATTAAACTATTAGGACGGTATGCTGAAGGTTTAATTGACTAAAATATCTGAGATTAGGATACTACACACACTAATATCTAAGTATTGATTGAATGATATGCAGGTTATGGAGTTAAATCCGTAATCTCGGATTAATCGCCTGATCAAGAATTAGCGGAAACGAATTTTTTATCACTCGGAGGTGGTTTAAAAATTTATATTCATTTTATATCAGTAGTGAGATTTATATAACTAACTGATCTTCAATTAATTATTACTGCTTGTATATAGATACTGCTAGTATGTTTTTATATTCTGTGAATCGCTTCTCGATTACTTTAGTCGATTACTTCGATAGCGGATTTATTTATTTGTTTTTATTTTTTTTCATTTTTCTTTTTTTATTTTTTTCGTTTTTATTTCATTCATAATTTGTTATTTATTTTTTATTGACTTTTTCATAATTTTAGAACTGTACTTTCAATTTTTTAAAGAAAAATGTTTTTGATCTTTAATTGTGTAGCTTTAAATGAACGGAAGATGTTATCCGTTGATATTATAGATTTTTGATTGTATATCTGTTTTTTCCAATTATATCTGTTGATGTTTAGCTTGTAATATTGTTCTGTGGTGTTCTTTCTTTGATAAGCATTATCATTCTCCTGGCTTCATTCTCCATGATACCTGTTATTCTTGTTTATTATGTGTTTTTACTTTTATACTATTTTTTTGTTTTTTTTGATTTTTTTTTTTGCTTACAAATAAAACATTATATGTTATAAAACATTATAAAACAAAATTTATCTGGAAGGAAAAGAAAGAAGGAAACTGAAGATTTGATGCTTTTTACAGGCGGTAAAGAGTAATATTTTTTTTCGCTTAGAAGATATACTGATTAAACTTTATGCGGGATATTAAAAAACTTAAGTAACTGAAATGACTATTTTAATTTATAGGAATAGTTAGAAATCGTTTAGTAATTATTATTTTAATAATTTACTAAAACGTATAATAGGCTAGTATAATATGATGATAATTGACTATTAAATCGCTTATTTAAAAAAAAATTAAATTTTTAAAAAGGGTTAATAATAAGGTGAACTCTTTTTTAATAATTCTTATAATTTATATTTGAACAATGATTTTTAAGGGCTATTTTATTAATTTTTATTATATTTTATAAAAGGTGGAATTGAATTATAATTTATTTGTTTTTAGCGTATACGATATAGGACTGATTTTGACATCAGAGATGTATTAATAGTGCTTTTGTATTAGGTTTATTTTCGGTATTAAATTTTTGGTAGAAAATATTGTCTGTTGATGGTTTATACTTTAGATAGAATGTAAGCTTTGTCTAGCTTAGGCTAGGCATGGGTATTTTTTTTAAAATGAACTAAAAGAAAGAACTGAGAAGTAGAACTGAGAGAAAAGTAAGAAAAGGAGACTAAAAGAAGAAGAAGGATACGTTTTAAACGTTTTTACAAGAATTTAATACACACGCTAGGGGCGGAGCTCTCAGACTATTGAACTCTTATGGTGGATGATGCTGGAGGGTTATCGGGAGGTTATGATAATTGTAGTTGGATCAGGAATGTTCTAAAAGCAATCTGCGGCTTTGGGGGGCTGTGGACCTAAGGCTTCAAGCTCTTCATTATTGCTTACTGAGCTTCATCCTAAGAAGAACTGAGGGCATTCCTATCGGCAGAAAGTCGAATTGAATTTCATAGACAGAAAATTAATGTTTTGAGCGGTTTGTCTTTTTTATTTTGTTCCTCAGTGTTTCTCTGCTGTGATTTTTCTTAGAAACAAATGGTCCTTTTCCTCTCTCTATTTGCGCCTGATAGAATTTATTCTTTTTAATTTATTGCATAATAAGTAATGCATAATTTTTTTAATTTTTTTGTATACTTCGTGACTTATGCTTTTTCTCTATGCTTATGCTTTTTTGAAAATTTACTATTTGCTTATTATTTTGCTGAAAATGAAATGAATATTAGTTTAAATTATAATTGTTGTTTTTTGTTTTGTTTTCTGGCTTGTTGTACTTATCTCTTCACTACAGCAATAAATAGGTTCGAATTTCGCTAAAAGATATTTGACAAAAAGTTCGAATCTTTTTTATTAATTAAGTTCTTTTTTGTTTAAAAAAGTGTGCATTATTCAGGATACATTAAAATCGAAAATCACAAATTGAATATTTTTAGTATTGTATTTTATTGTTATTTTTACGTGTATTTTATTGGTATCATCAAAGGTGGATAATCTAAACTTTTATTACGACCGTAATAAAAGTTTAAATAATTCACACAAAAAAAATGTAAATAATATATTCGCCAGAGCAGTCGGCCACGTCACACCACTATGGTAAAAATAACAAGAACGCAATGCAGCAAAATTAACTCCCTTGTGGCCGGACGTGCGGCTTTTGGCCGGACGTTCGGCTTTTGGCCGGACGTGCGGCTTTTGGCCGGACGTGCGGCTTTTGGCCGGACGTGCGGCTTTTGGCCGGACGGGCGGGGTGTGGCCGGACGTGCGGCTTTTGGCCGGACGTGCGGCGTCTGTGCGGACGTGCGGGTTGTGGCCGGACGTGCGGCTTTTGGCCGGACGTGCGGCTTTTGGCCGGAGGGGGGGGGGGGGGGGCGTGCGGCTTTTGGCCGGACGTGCGGCTTTTGGCCGGACGTGCGGCTTTTGGCCGGACGTGCGGCTTTTGGCCGGACGTGCGGCTTTTGGCCGGACGTGCGGCTTTTGGCCGGACGTGCGGCTTCTGGCCGGACGTGCGGCCTGAATTGGATTTTATGATGCACGCTGCTACAGACCGCTGTGACATACCTTTATTAGATTATCCACCTTTGATATTATAAATAAAACATTATATGTAAGCCCACTTAAATTTTCTTAATAGGTCATGAATTCAACAATCCCATGATTTTTAAAATAATTATGTTGATTTTCTGCTTAAAAAGTAAGCTAAGCATGGTTTTTAGAAAATTATTCAAAATATTTGTGTATCATTTGAGAATAATTTTTTAAATAAATATTGTTTTTCCTATTAGATTTTCGTGTGGAATGTTATGTACTGTATGAGCTCCCTATTGCATTGCCTTTTAAAGATTAAACAGTGCGTCTAGATTATGGAGCAAAACGAATTTTTTAATCAAAATTATTGTTCAGCTATGTGTAGGTTGTATTTCATTATCTATGTATTTTTTGTGATTTAACATAAAATCATATATAAAATTTTAGCTATTTTATGTTTATTAATTAAGTTGTTGCTTGTTTATTTGTTTAAAAAATGTTTAACGCTACCTTTTAAAATTTTTTGGGTCGTTTTTTTTCTACCTTTCCATCTTTTCTTTCTATTAGATGTTTTATTAGTTTTTTTTTGATTATTTAATCAATAAGTCGATATAGTTAAAATCCAAAAAAAAAATAAAAAAATCTTGCTTTGCGAAAATTGAAGAAGTCACTCCGCTTCTCAGTGAGAATGTGCCCATAAAGTTTGTTTGGATGTATATTATAAAGTAGTGTTGAAAAAGCAATCTATCATTTTTAAATTCTAAGAGTTAAAATAATCAGAACAAAAAGATTTCAAACATGAAATTTAAAATTATGAAGTTTTTTACAAAAGTTTTTGTATTGCCGTATTAATTATTACTCTTGTCTGCTACAAGAGTTATCAATAAATACAGCAGTATTTTGCTTTACTTTTTAAATTTAATGATTGGTTTCGTATTATCGTTTTATTTTCAAAATGGTTTATAATTGGTAAATTTGTAGACTTAAATTAAATAATTACTAAAATTTTTTACTATGCAGAGTTTTTTATACTGTTTAAAAAATTGAATTGTATTTAATTATAAATAAAAATATTAAGTTTTTATAGTTTTATAGGCAAATTAAACTTAGCTGACATCGATATTTTGGCGTATTCAATCGACTATTTAACAATAAAACCATTTAATTTTTTTTAGTAAAAATAGCTTAATATTAAAGATTAAATATCGTATTTTAATAATTATTTATCAAATTACTCAGTTTTAAATAAAATCGAAATTTTTTAAAAGACTAAAATTGACTAGTTTTTTATATTTTGTAAAAGGCGCGAATTAAAAAAATTGGTGCATTTTATTTCGTTTTTTAAAGTCATAACCGCTTAATTTTAATTGGTCCGCTCGTGTCTCCGTTGCAAACTTAAGGCTGGTTCATACTTATGTAAAAACGTCCTTTGGACAAAGTCCAAAGGACGTTTTTAATACGTTTATACGCTGTGTTTCTCCTTTGGACTTTGTCCAAAGGACGTTTTTACATAAGTATGAACCAGCCTTTATATGATGTCAGCTGGATATAGACCGACCATCGATTTATATGAAAAAATTACGTTTAGGTGTCTTTGTAAAAATGTTTATGGTAGAACACCTTAGTTATGACGAATTTTACTAAAAGTTAAATATCAACTTAGATATTAATTTTTTTCCGACAAAAGTATAGTGTGATCAAAATCTCAGATTATGATGTATCTAACGGTAATAATTTCATTGTTTAGCAGTTGTTTTATTTTGAGATATATTTAAATGAATCTAAAGCTCAAAAAACAGTTTTTGGCCATTTAAAATATTTGATTCACTCAGTTTTTTTCGCAATTTTATAGAAAGTTAAAGAAAAATAGGGGGCAACTTTTAGATGTGGTTTGGAGTAAAACGTAATTCAAAATTTTAAGAAAATTAAAGAAATCGATGTTTTAAAAGAAAAATCAAATTAAAAAAAATCCTGAATTAGTTTTTTAATCAAATACAATTCAAAGTATTCATTAGACTTGTATCTAACTATTTTCAAACTTTTATTAAAATCTGAGACAATAAAATTTTTTAATTTTCGTTTAATTTTTTTTAATTGACGCCGAGAAACTACATTTTGAACCGTTTCTTTAAAAGTGGCTTTTAAGTGATAAATAACAGCTGACCCAGTAGCCGAGTGGTTAGTACGTCGGGCCTGAATCCTAGGATCCTTGGGATCGAGTCTTCGCTGTGCCATATTTTTAACCGTTGAAATTTTTTTTTCTTTCAAATTTTAGCTTTTTAATTAAAAAAGTGTTTTATTATTCAAGATACGCTAAATCGAAAATGAAAAAATATTTGTGAAAGTGCTCCTTTAATGTTAAATATTAATTATTTTATTTTAACACTTTTTAATTAGGCATTTTGAAACAAAAATCTAACTGTGGTGTTCTACCTTAAATCAATTAAAATTTTGCGGTTATGACACTTTTAAACGCAGAATTTTTTAATCTTGAGTTTTCGCACGAAATATAAAAAACCCGATCAATTATAATAGTTGTTAAAAACTGTAATTTTTGTTTCAAAATGCCTAATTAAAAAGTGTTAAAATAAAATAATTAATATTTAACATTAAAGGAGCACTTTCACAAATCAAACTCTTTTGGCCAAACTGCTCTTTTACAAAGTACAAAAGAATTCTTTAACAAACTACAAAAGAATCCTTTATTACGTGGCTGACATGCAAACCATCGCTCGTCATTCGACAACTTGTAAGGTGTATTTCACACATTAAAATTAAAATATCAATAATAAAACCGTTCAATTTCAAATTCCGGAGTTTGAAAGCTGCGTACTTTAAATGAATAATCAAAAGCTTATTTAGAAAGGGTATTAAGTTGCCAAAATAGCAAAAATCTGTTCCATACAAACTATTTAACGCAAATTTTAATGGAAAAATTCTAGTTTTTAGAAACAAAATATGATTGTGCGAATTGAAAAACCGAGGCTCCTTAAAACCGAAGCCCCTAAAAACCCTTCTATACACAAAGTATAGGAGGGGCCGTGTTTAATAATAAAGTTAGATAAATAGTTGGTATTCCCGTACATAAACAACGTTATATGAATAAAAACCAATGCCTCACACAGAGTAAACATTATTGTTATTTATTATTTTTGTAATTGTTATAACTTCTACTTATAATTTTAAATGTTGTTAGTGATTACCCTACAAACAATGTTTTATTGTCATAAATAGACTATTGCACAAAATCTGATAAAATTTCACTAGACGCTTGGTTTATAAAAGCAAGTTGTTACCGGTTGATTATGAACATAGACTGAATTACCTAGGTTTAGAAAGATTAAAGGACTGAAGAGACAAAATTGATTGATATGAGTGCTTTAAAATCATACATTGCTTAAACAATTCGCAAATTGCAAATTGCACGCCAATGATTTTTTAAGTTTAACCTGCAGCCTACCCGTGGTCATCCATTTAAATTGGCCATTGAAGACTGCCGAATTAATGCAAAAAAATTATCTTTTGCAAATAGGGTGATTACACCTTGGAACAATCTACTCCCATCTCAAGTAACTGTCGATTCTTTGGATGCATTCAAGAAAAGTTTAAAACTGACTTAAATAAGTGCTCTTTTTGAAACTTTAAAGTCATATCAGATAGCTATGTTCATTGATATTTTGATACAACTGTAATTCATATTGGCGGCAATTGGGTCGCAAATTTGATGTTGTTAATGAAAAAAAAAGAAAAAAAGAAAAAAAAATAGAAAAAGAAAAAAAAGGAAAGAAATGAAATGATGAAAACAGTAGAATTAAACTATGCATAGACTATGCTTAGTATAATATTAATTCTGTTATCTGATCATTAAAATTAAATTAAAATTAAAAATAACAGTTTTAAACAATCCATCTTTCCGGTGACCACTTAAATGGGTTATACTTGAAGAATGCCATATTTTCCGCTAGTCGCTAAGATTCGCCATTACTGTGAATTACTGAAGATTACCATTACTGAAAATAGCAAACGCCTTTTACCGGATAGGTTTATTTTACGGCCCCCTCACCGTAGTCTGATTCTTCACAGTTACGTTTCATAAACATTAGAAACTGTACAAAAGTATATATTTTTATTTAATAACCAAAAAAACCCATAATATAAACGCAAATACGCTTAAAATTAAAAGTGAAAATAGTGAAAAAAGTCGATTTTGTATGGAGCTTCCTGGACTTTCTCTTTAATATCTTGAAAACGGTTGATGAACGCCAATCGCCATAGTCATATCCATATTTGCCTTAAACAAATACATATTTGTGAATGCAAGATTTTCCTGATCTCTTTGGAGGTGTTATACTGCACTAATACCAAATAATGTATTCAACTTCACTCTGGGCATTTGGAAAAATATATATATAGACAAGTTGAAAAAAATAAAATTTAAAAAACCTACTAATATTAATATCAATTTTTGACAACCGCTAAATCATAATTTTTTTAACAATTTAAATAGTGGAGATTAAAAGCTATCCCGGGATAACTTTTTTTACGTGCTTAAAGGATGCGAGTGAAAAATTTTACCCAGGTTAAACCCGGAGTAAATTTTTTCTCTTGTTTTAAGGATAAGAATTTATCCAACTCGAGAGGTGGGTAAATATTTTCTCCCGTTGGATTAATTTAATAAAAAATAAAATATGCACATTGATTAAATTTTTTTATTTTGCCTGAGGTGGTTTTGCGGTGGGAGAAAAAAATTCAAAAAATTCATTGCGTTCATTTTCACTCCCATGGGGTAGTTTTATTTATTAATTTACAATATATATTATTATTATTTACAATCGGTTCTATTTTACAAAAATAATGCATATTTAGAAAAATAAGTTGGTATTTCACCAACAGCATGAATAAATTTTACAATAATTATTTAGATTTGAAATCGTTATTTTACCCCTATATAATTAATATTATCAAAGGTGGATAATCTAATAAAGGTATGTCACAGCGGTCTGTAGCAGCGTGCATCATAAAATCCAATTCAGGCCGCACGTCCGGCCAAAAGCCGCACGTCCGGCCAGAAGCCGCACGTCCGGCCAGAAGCCGCACGTCCGGCCAGAAGCCGCACGTCCGGCCAAAAGCCGCACGTCCGGCCAGAAGCCGCACGTCCGGCCAGAAGCCGCACGTCCGGCCAAAAGCCGCACGTCCCGGCCAAAAGCCGCACGTACGGCCAAAGCCGCACGTCCGGCCAGAAGCCGCACGTCCGGCCAAAAGCCGCACGTCCGGCCAAAAGCCGCACGTCCGGCCAAAAGCCGCACGTCCGGCCAAAAGCCGCACGTCCGGCCAAAAGCCGCACGTCCGGCCAAAAGCCGCACGTCCGGCCAAAAGCCGCACGTCCGGCCAAAAGCCGCACGTCCGGCCAAAAGCCGCACGTCCGGCCAAAAGCCGCACGTCCGGCCAAAAGCCGCACGTCCGGCCAAAAGCCGCACGTCCGGCCACAAGGGAGTTAATTTTGCTGCATTGCGTTCTTGTTATTTTTACCATAGTGGTGTGACGTGGCCGACTGCTCTGGCGAATATATTATTTACATTTTTTTTGTGTGAATTATTTAAACTTTTATTACGGTCGTAATAAAAGTTTAGATTATCCACCTTTGATGATACCAATAAAATACACGTAAAAATAACAATAAAATACAATACTAAAAATATTCAATTTGTGATTTTCGATTTTAATGTATCCTGAATAATGCACACTTTTTTAAACAAAAAAGAACTTAATTAATAAAAAAGATTCGAACTTTTTGTCAAATATCTTTTAGCGAAATTCGAACCTATTTATTGCTGTAGTGAAGAGATTTTTTTAATATAATTTTTATTTTTTTTAATTTTTCTTTTAATTTATTATTTTAATGTTTTATAATGTTTTATAACATATAATGTTTTATTTATTTATTTGTTTATTTTTAAAAAATTTTTTTATAAAATAATTTGATGTTTGTTAAAATTTTTTTTGTTTGTTTTAAAATTTATTATAATTAAAAAATAAAATTTTTTATTTCTGATATTAATAATTTATATTTATTGTTATCCCTAATTTTATTGTGATGTTCCTTTGGATTCTTCACTACTTTGATACCACTGTGTATATGTGTGTCTCGCCAATAAGAGGTGATGTAAGATGCAGCTATAAAGAAAATATTTCTTTATTATACTTATTTCCTCCCAAATAAAATACCTCCCAGATGAAAATAATCGCCAGACAAGTCGCCACGTCACACCACTAGGAAAAAAACAAGAACGCAATGCAGCAAATCTCTGCCACGTCGCTTCCACGTCGCTTCCACGCGCTCACGTCGCTTTGCCACGTCGCTCACGCGCGCGTCCGCGCCCCGGAAATTTATAATATTAATTATATAGGGGTAAAATAACGATTTCAAATCTAAATAATTATTATAAAATTTATTCATGCTGTTGGTGAAATACCAACTTATTTTTCTAAATATGCATTATTTTTGTAAAATAGAACCGACAAACTTAAAAAATCAATGATTTTCTAGTTCAGTACAAGCGATATAATCTAAATAAAAAAAACTACACTAGGAACGGCTTCTGGGAAAATGGGAACGGCTTCTGTGGAAATGGGAACGGCATCTGGGCCGGAATTAACAAATTGGGGTATGCACCGGGCTAACGCTGTTTCACTCGACAAAATTTCACTCGACTTTTTGGTCGAAGGTTAAACCTGCAAGTTCCTAAGCCCAAGCGAGTATCAGGGGGGTATCAGGAAATCTGGGGGTATCAGGAGATTAGATCGTCGACAATAGATCGTTAGTGATTAGATCGTCGAATATGTACTAGATCGCTGGAGATTAGATGTGAGAGACAATAGATCGTTGGAGATTAGATCGTTGAAAGAAAACAAAACACTGCAAAAATGACATAACTGTTTAACAAATCATTATTTTTTGAAAACCAGTTGATTTATAAAGTAAATTTTATTAAAAAATTCGATAAAAATACATTTTTGGTAGATTTTCTGCTGATTGATTCGAAGCCTTTTTTTTGCTAATTAGTGATTTGATGTGGTATTTTTTCTTTCAAAAAACGAGTATCTTATTTAAATAATGACATTAAAAAAACATAATTTGTTAGGGGTCTAACCTACCTACCTACCTGGGTCAGGTACCCCGAGAGGTCAAAGGGGGTCAATTTTACAATTTTTGCTAAAATTCTTTGTATGGGGGGTAGCAAGTGCATATTTTGGCATCATGCTCAAAAACTGTTTGAGCATATTTACTCCGATAAATCTATTCCAATAAAAATAACAAAAATAATATATATTGTAAATTAATAAATAAAACTACCCCATGGGAGTGAAAATGAACGCAATGAATTTTTTGAATTTTTTTCTCCCACCGCAAAACCACCTCAGGCAAAATAAAAAAATTTAATCAATGTGCATATTTTATTTTTTATTAAATTAATCCAACGGGAGAAAATATTTACCCACCTCTCGAGTTGGATAAATTCTTATCCTTAAAACAAGAGAAAAAATTTACTCCGGGTTTAACCTGGGTAAAATTGATTTTTCACTCGCATCCTTTAAGCACGTAAAAAAAGTTATCCCGGGATAGCTTTTAATCTCCACTATTTAAATTGTTAAAAAAATTATGATTTAGCGGTTGTCAAAAATTGATATTAATATTAGTAGGTTTTTTAAATTTTATTTTTTTCAACTTGTCTATATATATATTTTTCCAAATGCCCAGAGTGAAGTTGAATACATTATTTGGTATTAGTGCAGTATAACACCTCCAAAGAGATAAGGAAAATCTTGCAATCACAAATATGTATTTATTTAAGGCAAATATGGATATGACTATGGCGATTGGCGTTCATCAACCGTTTTCAAGATATTAAAGAGAAAGTCCGGGAAGCTCCATACAAAATCGACTTTTTTCACTACTTTCACTTTTAATTTTAAGCGTATTTGCGTTTATATTATGGGTTTTTTGGTTATTAAATAAAAATATATACTTTTGTACAGTTTCTAATGTTTATGAAACGTAACTGTGAAGAATCAGACTACGGTGAGGGGGCCGTAAAATAAACCTATCCGGTAAAAGGCGTTTGCTATTTTCAGTAATGGTAATCTTCAGTAATTCACAGTAATGGCGAATCTTAGCGACTAGCGGGAAATATGGCATTCTTCAAGTATAACCCATTTAAGTGGTCACCGGAAAGATGGATTGTTTAAAACTGTTATTTTTAATTTTAATTTAATTTTAATGATCAGATAACAGAATTAATATTATACTAAGCATAGTCTATGCATAGTTTAATTCTACTGTTTTCATCATTTCATTTCTTTCCTTTTTTTTCTTTTTCTATTTTTTTTTCTTTTTTTCTTTTTTTTTTCATTAACAACATCAAATTTGCGACCCAATTGCCGCCAATATGAATTACAGTTGTAACAAAATATCAATGAACATAGCTATCTGATATGACTTTAAAGTTTCAAAAAGAGCACTTATTTAAGTCAGTTTTAAAACTTTTCTTGAATGCATCCAAAGAATCGACAGTTACTTGAGATGGGAGTAGATTGTTCCAAGGTGTAATCACCCTATTTGCAAAAGATAATTTTTTTGCATTAATTCGGCAGTCTTCAATGGCCAATTTAAATGGATGACCACGGGTAGGCTGCAGGTTAAACTTAAAAAATCATTGGCTTGCAATTTGCAATTTGCAAATTGTTTAAGCAATGTATGATTTTAAAGCACTCATATCAATCAATTTTGTCTCTTCAGTCCTTTAATCTTTCTAAACCTAGGTAATTCAGTCTATGTTCATAATCAACCGGTAACAACTTGCTTTTATAAACCAAGCGTCTAGTGAAATTTTGTTGCACTTTTTCCAAAATGTTTATATCATTTTGTAAATAAGGGTTCCAAACTGCACTAGCATACTCCAGAATTGGTCTAACATATGACTTATATGTTCCGAGAAAATTATTTCTAGAGTTTGAATTGAATGTTCTGAAAATTAGTGATGTCACTCTCATAGCTTTTTTTGCTGTGATTTCACAGTGTTCAGAGAATTTCATATCATGGGATAAATAAACACCTAGGTCACGTACCGTTCCTGTAGTTGCAAGTACGTTATTACCAAGTTTATATTTACACATTAACTCTTTGCTATGATTTTGAATATGAATAACTTCACATTTACGATCAGATAACTGTGATTGCCAGTCTTGTGACCAGCTGTGTATTCTATCTTCTAAATCTTGTTGAAGTCTTAAGGTTTGAATGTGGTAATCTTTAGATGAAGATTTTACAAACAACTTTATATCATCTGCAAAGAGTCTAATTAGAGAGTACTTAACACAATCAACAATATCGTAAATATATATTAAAAATAAAAATGGACCCAAAACAAAACCCTGAGGAACTGAACTTTTTAAAGGAAATGATTTGGATCCTGAGTCATTAATTACAACTTTAATGTCCCGCCCAACTAAAAATTCTTTTATCCATTTTAAAAATTTACCAGAAACACCATATTTTTCTAGCTTATATAACAATTTTTGATGTAACACGGTGTCAAAGACCTTGGCAAAAAAAGTTTCCAACAGCTGTCTTATTGTAGAACTTTTTGCTTTAAAACCATGTTGAAACCTTGACAAAATGATATGGAAAAAGACAAGAAGTTCTTCTTTGACAAGCTGTTCCACAAGAAAAAGATGTAAGTGAAATTGAACGATAATTTTTTTTAGGCTTTTGGTGCCTTTTTTAAACAGTAAGTTTAATAAAGCTATTTTCCAATCAAGTGGTAATTCTCCAAAATCAAAAGACATCTGAAAGATTATTGCCAAAGGTTCAGCAGTAACTTTAGCCAGGCGTTTTAAAAAATAAGCTGGAAAACAGTCAAATATTTGAGACAATTTGTTTGGGAGCTTTTTTAGGGCTTTAAATACCTTTTTTGTGGTAAATACCATGTTGTCCAACTTCCCATATTTGGTGAATTAAAATTTGGCAAAGTATTTTCATCATCAGTAAAAACAGAAGCAAAATAATTTTCAAAAAGTTCAACTTTTTCAAAGTCTTCAGTTACAAATGTCCCCTCGTCTCTTTAAATTGGTGGGATAGTTTGTTTTGTTTTAATTTTACTATTAACAAATTTATAAAAATTGTTTAAATCCCCGGAATTTAAAATTTCTGTTTCTTTATTAGTGTTAAAATCTCTAACTTTATTTTTGTATACCTTGCAAATTTTTTTGTACTCTGATATTGATTTTTCATCAATATTACGCTTATGCCAAAGCTTTTTCTTTTTGTTTTGTAGTTTTCTTATTTGTAATGGATATTGTACAATTTTTTCTTGTTTGTAAATAATTTTTTTCCAAGGACATGTCTATTTATTCCTAACTACAAAATATCCTTGAATCTCTGCCAAGCATTTTCTACTGTGCCACATTCCTCAAATAAAATTTTCCAGTTGATTGTAGATAAGTATAAACTTAGCATATCATAATCTGCTTTTAAAAAATCAGGTATGTAGTTTTGAATCTTATTTTTAGGACTGTCAAATATTTTAAGATTAATTTCAGATAAAATAGTGTCATGGTCTTATTGTGAAAAACTGGGCACAACAGTGACATTATTGAAAATTTCTCGATCGTTTGTGAACAAAAGATCTAGATAATTATTCTCACGAGTTGGTTGTGAAACAAGCTGATACATACCTAGCTCAATAAGAAAATCAAACCAATATATAATAAATCAATATTTTTATTTTGCGTGTTTGAAGTTATTTTATTTGAAGACCAATCTACCCCTGGCAGATTGAAATCTCCAGTAAAAACAATGGTTCCTACAAAGTTTTCTCTTAAGTTCCTGATTAGCTCAAATATTAGATTGTTTTTTTCAGTGCTAGTGCTAGGTTCTCTATAAATACCAATGAATCTCAGTTTATATGACTTCTGTAGAAAAATTTCAACCACTACTAGTTTCTTGCATAAATCTTCCTCCATTTTCAACTTCAACTACTAAAATTATTTTTAATGAATCTACTCACCTCCGGCCGCTGCTGTCGGATAAACAAAATTTTTTTTAAACGTTGTTTTTTTATAATCTATTCATTAGTGAGTGATGTTTCACAAATAAAGCAGACATCCACGAACCGTAGGTAAAGTCATCTCCTGAAATCAAAACACTACCTCATCTAAGGAGTAAGCAAGGCTTCTTGTAATCATACCAAAATCTTTAACTAGGCATAAGCTTTATTACTATTACGATTTAGAAATAATTCGCAAAAAAATCCTATTTTGAAACATTTAGGGGAGCCTGAGAGTGATGTCAAACAAAAAGGGATTACCATCAGCAGAATAGCGAAGTGAAACCTTTTACTGCTCTCTAAGCTCCGGAAGTTTGCCAAGCAACTCTTTGAGAGACTCGCTGTTCCTCATTAGTGGCCGGGCTTACGTTCAATATTTTAAGTATTATTATTTATTAATCTGTGTTATAACTTAAAATCACCCGATCCGTGCTGGCTAGAATTCCAGCACAGATAGATAGAATGAAACAAATTCGTTTTTTAGCGTTGAAAATTTTAACTTGGAAAGAAAAATTAAGCATATTTATATGTTAAGATTTAAAATATTGCAAAAAAAATATATTTTAAGTATTATTATTGATTAATCTGTGTTTTATTTTAAAATCACCCGAACCGTGCTGTGCTAGATTTACCGGCGCGGATCAGATAATTAATTAATCAATAGTGTGAATGGAAGTGCACCGATTATTTACTGTGCATATTATATAAAAATTACTTAAAACCATGAAAAAAATCAAAATATTTTTTAGGATAACAAATCTACGTTAAAACTAAAATATCATTGTTGCATGAATTATTAGGTATATTTATAAATTTTGAAAATAATGTGAACAGTGATAAAAAGACACAAATAATCTTGTACCGA